>JAPMOQ010055483.1:3128586-3353031 GCA_026543055.1 Argiope trifasciata | reverse complement strand
ATATATATAATTTTATTTACAAGATAGGAAACTCTACTGCTTTCATTAGAAAAATACTTTTTAAAAACTTCATAATTCTCAGAAGTCGAGAGGTATGCAGTTTTTCTAGTATTCAAATTTTAATTTCTGCTAAGTAATGGTTATAAATGATAAGAACCTAAAATTATTAAAGTAATTTATTAATTTTATAACTCTATTTATTATATGTATTCAAGGCCATTAAAAATGTTCTATAGTAAAGAAAGAATTGAAAAAAATGCAATTATCTATGGTTCGCAATATCAAAAATTTTAAAGAACACAATTTCCTAGCAAATTTTAATTTTCTCAAATGTAATAAAAATTTTTGGGTGAATATCTGAATAAATTTAAAATTCATCTACAGTACTCACTCAGAGATTGGTCAAGAGGTACTGAAATTTTTTCTAAAAGCGGAAGTAGACCTCAAAGAAGAGCAAAAACTAAAATTTTTACGTGGTCAAAATCTTGAATCTGAATGTCTTTCTTTCAAAAGATTATGTGATTCTCTTTATGCTTATAGGCACATAATTATTGGAATTCTAGAAGCATTTCTGAAGGAGAAAAAATCACGTTTTATTTCATTCATTAATATTCTGGCACAGCTTAATGGCTCGGCATAAAAATTCTAACTAGTGCAGTTCTCTGGCTGAACCTATTGCAACAGAATTCTTAGTGAGATCATTAGTAGCATGTATTACCTTAGCATGCCGTTTTGTGATAACATTGAATGGATATAGAATTACAACCCTTTTCTATGGCAAATCCGTTATTTTTATGATTACAACGTATTAAATTAAGAAAAATTACCATCATTTTATCATCTTCATTGTTATTGCTATATAATCTTAATGCTTTCTTTACTACTTCAAAACTGTTTTCAATCTCCAAAATTAATCTTTCTGTAATCATGTATAATGCCTTTATGATTACCACACTTTATAATAAGAAAAATTATCATTATTTTTTTTTTATCATTTTTAAAGTTATTACTGTATTCTTGTAGTTGAATGGAATAAGGGAATTAGAGAATTTCAATTAGTGTAAACTTATTACTGTCTTGCGAAATATTAAAGTTGTTTGAAATCGCACTATTGAAGTATTTTTTAAAAACCAGAAATCATACTTATTTTATCATTTTTAATGTTGTTACTTAAATTATATAATGAATGGAATCAGAGAATTAGATAATTTGTATTAATGTAGATTTATTAGTGTCTTGTGCAATATGAAATTAGTTGTTTACTGAAGTATATTTAGAAAATTGATGCTTACCTGTCGATAAAAATCGCAACCATTCGCATTCAAATTTGGAAAATTGATATTTTTAATTAAACAAAATAAGCTAACTGGCACAGAATATTGTTTGTGCTCAATATCATTTAAATATATTGCTCTGATTTGTTTTATAAAGTAATTTAGATGAAAGTGAAAGATTTTAATTAAAGTAATCAGATAGTGACAAATTATTAAATTGTTTCAATTTTTCGTTTGTTCTGTTTAATATGTACATGACATTTTCTTATAGAAGCGAGTCCCCTGACATTACTCCCGTATTGCCAATAAAAATTTGTCTGAATAATCCACTTCGAATTTCATGTTGTTTTTCATGTAATTTAGAACCCCGTAAACAGTTAACGAAATCTCTCTTCCTTCGTTTTCAGTAGTGGAAGAAAAACCGCCCAATTAAATATTTGACGAATCATATCAAAAGGTTTGAATTTCATTGCAACAATGGCTAAAAAGCAGTTGCTGAAAATTATAAACAAATATTTTTAAAGATGGTTGATTTTCAGAAAAATAGTGTAGCGCAAAACAGACATAGTTGAAATGAATATTTATTAAATTTATAAAATATATTTGACTTATGATGCTTTTGAAAGCTATCCCCCCCAGATAAGTAATATCTCTTTTTTAAAATGAGTTAATATTTTAAAAACAGCTCTGATGTTCATATACTTATCCTCGAAGCACATCGGTGCCAAATTTCATAGATATAGGTTAAAGCGGTTAATTTCAGTTAATTTAAAAGGTTCTGAAGAGTTTCAACACTTTAAAACACATACTCTGATACATACACACATTTATCATTAATAGAATCATACTTCTAATTTGTACGTAATACATACGTAATTGTAAAGGATTACATACAATCCTTTACAAATTACTAGCTTTTTCGTTCACTTGCATCAGTAATTCCTTTTGTCTTCAGGAAAGGTTTCCTTTTACCATAAAATTTATTATTTTAACTGATATGTTAATTACAGAATTCTTAATATAAAATTTTTAAAACCCAAAAAATTAACTTTTTTTTTTTTTTTTTTTTTTCCTTTTTTAATAAAATTTTAAATCGGATAAATTTGCCCTACAAAAAAAGGCCACGATTTTCTCAGGTATAAATCATTCAAAACTAATACAGAATACTGAATTGTTTGCAAATTTCACTCAGAAATGTATTGAAATAATTTTGTTTTTAAAATTTTTAAAATTATTTTTCCATACATTTCATTTGTAAAAGATTTAGTTTCAAATTCACTAGTATATCTATGATCGCACATAGACTACAACTAACTTCCTTTTATCCATTAATCAAATTGCTAATTTATAAAACAACTTTTGAACTAAAAATAGCAAGGTGAAAGTTATAAATGCATATTCATTCAGTGACGCATTTTTTACCAAGCAATTGCTTAGGGTTTTTGGATGACTAATTTTCTATATAAGCGTATTAAAAAGGGCATAATTCGAAATAATTTAAGAATGAAAATTCTATTTTGGAGTTAAAGTCAAAGAAGGTATTTTTTTTTTCAAAAAATATCTTAACTTCAACCCTGAATTATTTCGTGATACAATGGAGTTTGCTGAATTTTCATCATAACATTAAAAATTTATTTTGCGCATCAAAAAATTAAAAAAATATTAAAATTTAAAAAAAAATCGCCTGAAATGAAATTTTGCACCTTTAAAAGGGTAATTTTTATTTATTTTGAAGATAATATATAAAAATAGATTTTGCGCGATTATAAATGTCAAAGACTGAGTTGAAAGATATTAAACTAATTTATTTTTTAATTAATATATTTTAAGTGATTTTTGGACTTGAAATGATCTCGTGAACAAAATTTCATCAAAATCGAACGAAAATTTTGGATTTATATTAAAGTCATATAAATGATCATCTTTATATAGAGAGATCTAGATAGATAGATAAACAAGTTATGTTTGTCACAGGAGTTTCAAAAACATCATTTTTAAAAACTGAAAACAATTTTTACAGCTGATGCAACTTTCTAAAAAAAGTTTCGATTGAGAGTTGTTTTCTTTAAATCGTCGATGATGAAAATTTTATTAAATTTGACTTCTCATTTCGCTGAAAATTTATACTTTACTACAATAAATCTGAATTTTATTGTGATACAGAGACAATTATTGACGCCAACAGTTATTTAATATATTGCAGATTTCCTTATTCTTTCTGTGAGATAATTTCATGTTTTTTACCTAATTTAAACTTCGTCGCCTTTTCTTTCTTTCTTTTTATGAGGGGGAGGATTAATTATTTTTTTTTAATTCCATTCATACCAAGAAGTAAAATTTTTTTTAACATTTACTGTCATTTTTAAATATTGATCTGATTGCTCAAAAAGCTGCAAACAAAATAAAATTTATTTCTATATCAGAATATTATAAAATATTATATGATTTATATAATTTCTTTATATTATACTTTCAGAATATTACATAATTTCTTTAATTTCTACATAAAATACTATATACTTTCTTTATAAGAATATTATAAATAAAATTTCTGTATAAAGTAATTAATATAAATTAATTATGATTAAATTTAATTATCATTTGAAAACAATGGTGAAATTTACAGCTCATTAATATTGGTGTATTTTGTTTGAATGAAATAATATGAGTTTTGGCATGCAATTAGTTGAACAGTGATGTTATTAAAACTTTAATTCAGAAATAAACAAACTGATATTCTTGCTTAATAATTGAAGAAGTATAATTCGTAAACAATCTTTGCAAAAATAATATTGCACATTCATTTTTTTATTTTGAATGCTTTTAATTGAAATAATTAAAAACTATTTATCTAATGTGCATTAAAATCTCTTTTCAGTATTTTTGATGGATTCATCTATTAAGAAAGTGGCCTGGTATTTCCTTGAAACAACCCAAAGAAACGAGAATCAAATATTTTCAGAAGAAAGTTTTATTTTTGAGTTGCTGGTTGCAATCTGAATGGAAAACATCATTTATGGAAATTCATTTACTGACCAGCAATATCCATTATCGAGAAACAAATTTAAGAAAGTTCATCAACTTAATTTATTTGCTTCTGAAATAGAGGATCATTGGTATTAATTAAGAGTGCTTAACTCTTTGTCTTGTTTCATCTTAAGGACAAATTATTATACATTTTCAAATCATTTCATTCATCTTTAAGTTACTAAACGATTCAATTCATTTATTACTGGGCATTTTAAAAAATTACATTTACTATTTTACTATTTATTTTCACATTAAAATTCATTCTTATAAATACGAAACGTTATTTAAAACTATCAAAGGTAATATCTTAGTTTTTAAAAAACTATAGTTATGTAGTGATATTGTTTATATTACACAATTAATACTGAAAAAAAATTTGTTAAATTTGAGGAAATTGCAAAAATATGTTTTTTTTTCCCTTTCAGGTAGTTAGATTTTACTGGTAGAAAAATGCTAGATAATTTTCTAGACTTTGAGAGAAATATAAGAAATTCATATTTAATCTTATATTACAAATTTTAGTTTTTAAATGAGTTTTAAAGAGCGACAATACATAAATATTTTCAGTTTCATTAATTATGGTCACAAATCCAGATTGACATGAAATTTAAATATTTCATCAGATTGAGTTAGAAGGATAATAAATGATTATTTTTTTGTTTACTTTATTTATAATTATTATTGAGCAGTGGTGTGTGAAGTATCATGTTATGGATCAATATATTCAACCAGAAAGTTTTAAAAGTCTCAACTTAAAAGTCTTTTTAGTTTAAACAAAGTAATAATGAAACAATGTAAAGATATTATTGTAAGGAAATATTTTATGGGAATCATCTTTTTAATTTTGGAAATTTATTACCACTTTTATTATGCTCATTAGGAAAAGTAATTTTAAGAGATTAATTAATGAACATCAGTTTAAGAATGATTTAATTAATTTAGAATATAGGGTCACTTTATCTATAGTATTGTTTCTTTATTAACCACTTTAATTGACACAAATAATTATAATATGCTAACAATAACGAGCTTTTCATACTCGCTAACTGTCAAGGCTCTCTGGCTTGGCGGGACTGCAATTGTTTATAAAAAAAGGTTATAGCATAGTCATTAAATAAAAAATATATAAAAAATTACAAATTATACAAATAATAAAATCATATTAACACTCAATCGAATATAATTGAGTAGGTGTTTACTTGTTTTATTATGTATATTAATTGCTATATATTATCATTAGTTGTACTTATAAACAATGAATGTCTTTAATAACAATGTGTAAAAATGTAAATACCACGTAACCATAATTCCTCATAAATAAACAAAAACGCATTATTTTTCACAAAATTTTTAAAATAAAATTTTGACAAAATAAATCATTACATGCCGCTAAAAATGTATTGAAATGTGAAGTTAAATAGACTGCTTTATTAAAAGAAGAGCTTCTTAATATGTTTTGCCTAGGGCTGTAAATGCTTCAATTGTTAATGAAATAATTAAACAAACGTTAATTGTTAGTCTAGGGTTGCAATCGTTTATTGCTCATTAAAAGGTTAATAATAGTGAGTAGTAATTTGTATTACTGATTAGTTAGTTAGTATTTTTTTATTAGTGGGATTCTAAAAATAAAAATGCCCGTTTTTAGAATCAAAACATTTTTTTTCTTTTCTTTTTTGTACTCAATTGTGAACACGCGTTCCATCGTCTCCGAACACATCACCCTCCACATGACGTCATGTCACCCCTCCTGTCCAATTTCCGGGATGGGGCGATCCCCCACCCTGGACGCCCCCTCCCAAAAATCCCGGTCGTTTGATTCTTTAAAACATAACGGTAGATGGCGGCATTAGGTCGGCCGGCGTCATTAAAAGCGCAGCCCACTTTCCCAGCAGCGAGAAGCAAAAAAAGAAAAAAGGTTTCCTGGGTAATCTATTCGAAGCGGCGGAAACGGCGAGTCATTGGCTAGCGAGGCGAGTTGACTCTCCGTGATTGGTGTTGCCGTGTTTACAGGCCTCGCTGTCTGCTTTTCCACGATCATCGCAGGAGGAAAACCCCATTACAACTCTTCTCCTTACGGTCACCGGAATTACGATGTAAAAATGACTTCAAATTTCATGGAGGGTGTCCTGGGGAGTAAATTTCCCCCCGATCCGAACACCACCCCGTACGGACAGCACAGGATGTATCCTTACGTTTCGCTATCCCCGCAGAACAGCATGTCCGTGTCGGGCAACCTCTACTACACTTCGAACGCAGACTTCGCCAAGTCCTGCCGATACAACAGCGGACAGGCTAACGGGCTCGAGGGCCCTGGCTATTCCTTCGGCCTCCAGAATGCAGGGCCCGGGCCCACGCCGACCATGATGACCCCATCGCAGTTTTTCTCTCATCCTGCGTCCACGGACCTTGGATCGTCCATCACCACCTGCAACCAGCTGGGCATGAGGCAGCTGGATCCGATCCCAGACGTGCCCAGGTATCCATGGATGTCCATAGCCGGTAAGCCCTGTGTGTGTATTTGTCGCCCATCCTCCCCCCGTTCGACATTTTGCCACCCCCCTGGTTAGCCTCCGTTATGGCCCCATAGACCAAGATGGCCGACCGTTAGGCCTAACGGCCGATGACAACACGGGGAAATGGGGCCGTTAAGGGCCCGGGTCTCTTTTTGATACTGATGTCATTGAGAAAGGGATGCTCAAACGATTATTTTTGGCGCCCCTCTTAGTGATATCGGGAAGAGAAGAGAAAGTTTTAAGGGAATGTGCTGGGTTGTGGTAAATATTCAAAGGATTTATTTGTTTATTCTTTTTCTTGTCGCTCTTTTTGTTGACATTTTGTTCCGCGCGCTGTTTATTCTTTAGTATTTGTTTCTTGAAGCGTCGCGAAACCGAATATCTGTGCCGCTAACAGCAGAGTGAATAAAGTTTAATTGTTATCAATTTATTTTAAATTTTAGTTCAAATCTAAAGCATCAATTTAAAATACATTATTTCTTTTTTTCCTTGTATATTTATTTAAAGTTATTCTTTTGTAATAAATTTTTATATGTGGGCGGCATAATAAAATTGAAATATTTCAAGAAATGTCATTTTTAGTTGAAATATAATTTTAAAAAACACATTTTGGAAACAAATTATGAAATACATGGCATTTTGAAAATTTATCTAGTTTTAAAGCTTTTACAATTATATTCATATTAATCTAAATGATTAATACGAAAACGGGACACATTTTAATATAGAATTTTTTTTTTATGTTTCCATAAAGAAAAAAGAATTAACTATTTATTTTCTAATCAATAAGAGAATTTTCAACAAAAGGTACATTGATGTCTGAGAAATTTATTTAGTTACTTGATGCTGATGATTTTCCCTTTAAACTTATTTTTTTATACTCTAATATGAAATGTAATGATAGATCGTTTGGTTCGAAAACAACGATTCATTTGATTGATCAATGATAATAACAAAAAATAAGCAAATATAAGTAAAAACAAATAAATGGTAGTTGTATATATATTTTTATGTACTAGTGCCTTGTTTTGAAAAAAGTTTCTGTAGTTTATAATTGAATAAGTTTTCAATTAAATACATTTTCAATGAAATTTAGCTATTAAGTTTAGTTTACTAGAAATATATATTTTCTATTATATTTTTTCATTTTGAAATACTATAATAAATATGTGAGCTACATGACATTTTTATGTATGCTTTTAAAAAGATTGAGCTAGATTTCTTCAAACTGTAACAAATATTGTTTATGATTTTGAAATAAAGAAAGAAAATAAGAACTGCGTTAAGTATATTGTTTTTATCTTATATTTATCTTCTGTTTTTATTGTTTGAATTTATCATTTATTTATTATTAATATAGTATAAGTAATAGAGCATTCAAATGTATAATAAATAAAAAAAATTCATAACGTAATATATAATAGCAAATTATAGTGTTATGTATAGTAATAAACTGTAAGTTTAATAGTTTATTAGATATGTAATAAAACAAAAGCTGTAACAAATATTGTTTATGATTTTGAAATAAAGAAAGAAAATAAGAACTGTGTTAAGTATATTTTTTTTATCTTATATTTATCGTCTGTTTTTATTGTTTGAATTTATCATTTATTTATTATTAATATAGTATAAGATTAATTGAGCATTCAAATGTATAATAAATAAAAAAAATTCGTAACGTAATATATAATAGCATATTATAGTGTTATGTATAGTAATAAACTATAAGTTTAATAGTTTATTAGATATGTAACAAAATAAAAGCTTTATTAGTTTTAATAATGGTACATCTACAATGCTACATCAATATTAATACTACAATGAGATTTGTTGACTTTATGAAAAGAAAATTTTATTTTAAGTATTATTCTTGATTTTCAGAAATAAATATTTTTCTTTCTAAGCATAAAAGGACATAAAATTTATGTAATTTTTTTTTTGTCATTACTAGAAGAAATATACTGTGCTAAGGTCATTGAAAGAAATGCATTCTATACTATAAACATTATTTACAACTCTTTTTACAATTTTTTTTATTGATGGTTGTAAAAAAAATAAAATTGTAAGAATGCTTTTGTACATAAAATTAGTATCAAATTCTATCCATTGACTTCATTGAGCTAATATGTTCTTTGAAAAATGTTTCTAGATGGAGTATGCAGTATTTATTTTAGATTCTTTAAAAGTGATACTGTTTCACCTAGGATCAGTCAAAAACCATTATCTCTCCTCATGTCATTTTAAATTCTGACAAGAATTTTGTTAGTAGCAGTCAGTAGAGTAAATCTAATCTTAAAACTGTCACATAAAAAAATTTGGATCCTTTTCTTGTGAATTTACTCTAAAATTATTTATTTTTCATTCACAAACCATTGGGTTTGAATCGTTTTTAGAGCACTGAGTGACAAACAAGTGAGAAAGTTTTAATTTTTAAAAAATGGAAAATTCAAATCAGAATTTTAATACATTTAAGCTAAATTCCCCTTTCCTCATAATTGGAAAAGATAATTTTCTTAAAAGTACAGTGAAGAAAATTAAATTATTTAAACTTTACTATAAAATATTTATTATTTTGTTTCTGAAAATATCGTACTAATTCACACTTATTACTCAATATTAAAATCGCTTCTTTTAATATTTTGATTTATGCTAAATAGGATTTTTAAATTTCTTCTTTGAATGAAATTAATTATACCAAGCATGATCCAGAAATATCTACCAGAAAGCCTATCTATTTAAATAATAAAAGCCTCACCATCTGATATTTTTTCAAAGAAAAAAGCATAAAAATAACTATGAATTAGAAAGCTATTGAATCATTACAATGTACTCACAAGCAATTCTGTTCTGTTTGTATGAATGCAGTTTAATTCTTTTAATATATAAATAATTAATTCTGTCTTTATTTTGTGTATCTCGTTTTAGTTTCTCTTTGGTTCACAATTAGGGATTATTCAGATTAGCTTCATCATTTTTTTTCTAGTTTTTATTTTTCCAATATATATTCTTCGCAATTTCATTTGTAATCAAATTCAAAATTTAGTGCTCTTTTATATGTTTTTTTAAAACATTTGGCAATTTTTGTCATAGAAATTGATTGGTTCTCATTATTATTTAATACGAAATGAAGACTATTCACAAAATCAATTAATTAAGATTATTGACATTATAATCTTCGATTCTTAATTTTGGCATTTTTTTAAAAAAATCAAAAAATTAAAAAAAATTCCATCCAAAAGTGTATTATTATTTTATAGCTATTTTATTATTATATGTTTTTTAATGTATTTAGCTGCATTATGACAATACACATGGAGTGTTTGGGCAGCAGGAGTGATTAAACTTAGTGAGTTATAATACTGTAAAAAATTTACATTTCAAAATAAATTTGCAATGACAAATGTTTTGAAAGCAATTTTTTAATTTCAAATATATATATTAGTTTACTTTTTTGGTTCTCTTTTTCATGTGTTTCTGTTAATATAATTTATTTCAAGTAATTAAAAGAATTAAATTATTATAATATCGAACGTTTTAGAAATAAAAATATCTGAAATTATAATTCATATAAAAAGGAATTGATCTTGGTGATAATAGAATTAAAAGTTAAAATAAAATTGCAACCATAAGAAATATATAAATGAGGAATAGTTATAATATGGTTGAATAAATCTTGTTAAAAAGACCAGATCCATCCAACTAAAGATAAGTATTTTTTATATGATTTATATGACACTTTATTGTCGAAAGGCAAATGATGGAACGATGAACACATTTGTTTTAATTGGCAGACGTCTGAGCAGAGCTCAAAATTCTGGAAGGTGAACGTTTTCATTTCATGCTTTAAATTTATTATTTATTTACATTTTTATTTTCAGTTATGAATTATTCATTTTTCCGTAATGTTCAGAAGGAATTTACTGTTGTAAAATTCCTTTTCCTGTTTAATTCTTTAACTTCTACAGCACAGAAAAGTACTATTTAAACGTTATTTCATAATAATCCTCGTTCATTCGTGATACCATGGCAATGATAATGATTTTTTGTACGATGCGAGGGGTATGTAATATTTTGATTTCGAAATACCCAAATATTGATGAATAAATATAAGATAATTTTTCTGATATTAAATTAGGGGGGGGGAAGTGAAGCGGATTGTCAGGAAACTATTCTACCTAGCTTTAAAAAAACTTCGGGTTCCATTAAAAAATTTCAAAACAGTTTTGCTCATCAAACTTTTTTGTCATTTTGAACTGTGTCACTATTGAAAAAAGCATTTATTGAACTTAATTTTTTATGCAGTATTTGATATGATAGATAATCAGTACATTTAATTACAATTAAAGTCACCTACCTGCAAGTACATAAAATTGTCATAAAAGTAAGAAATGATTAACTTATATGTTAACTTGCTTTAGCTTTAAAGATTTGAAATACTCATAATTTAAACAATACTTTTTTAAAA
The DNA here is from genome assembly GCA_026543055.1 of Argiope trifasciata. Taxonomy (NCBI): domain Eukaryota; kingdom Metazoa; phylum Arthropoda; class Arachnida; order Araneae; family Araneidae; genus Argiope; species Argiope trifasciata. The sequence continues at coordinate 3,341,749 of JAPMOQ010055483.1, read as the reverse complement.
ATGGATACCAAGAGAATCGTTATTTAAAGTGAAATTATATTCTATAGAAGTTAGGGGGGAGGAATTCAGACTTTACGTCTTGCCTTAAATTTCCAAAATTAGTTGGAAAAATTAAATATGATGCAAAACTATTATGCTAAAATTTTGTAATTTAAAAAAAATAATAGTTTTTCTCTAGGCTATAAGTCATTATTATACTCAATTGTTGCCGGCGTGCTGGCTTAGGGGTATCGTAACATACATACAGAGCACGGAATTAACTGGCGCGTCGTCTCCACGACCTGGACATCAAGGGTTCGAGTTCCTTTTCGGACATGGTTGTTCTTCTATGGTGCTTTGTTAAATGGGCCCTCCCCCCCCCCTTGTCAAAAGGGGTTGTGCAAGCGAATGTGAAGCATGAAGTAGCTAAGTCGTGTTCTTGACACTAGTTGGCGCGCTGAAAAACAATGAACGCTAAGGCTTAATATCGCTGACAGCGATCAGTGGGCTGGTCAAAGGCAAGTGCCTTTGAAAACAACAACAATACTCAATTGTTAAATATGTAATTATTATTTTCAATACTAATCTCCTTCCCCCCGTTAAAAAAGCTTTATTATTTTTAAACGAATTTTAGTTTATAATTGCTAATAACAGAAATTATTGATTAAATTTTGTATTATTAACATTTATTGTTCATTTTACGTCAGTCCGTTGAAAAAAGCGTGAATGATGCTTTATCGCACATAAATAGAATGGAAAGTTAAAACCGTTTTTTTCACATCCAGACATTGTGAATGAATTGTGTTAATTGATGCAGTTGTGGCGGTGAAGGACGGTTTTGAATCTGATTCATTTTCAAGGTTTCTTTCTTTCCTTTTTCTTCTTTTTTGCCCCAAAATAAACCTTTTAACCAGTGGCGATATTGAATACAAATTTCAAAACTGCTGCTCATTATAGTTTAAGACCGACATTATGACACCAATGAATCAACAATTTTGTAGAATTGTTCATTATACATTTATATAAAGAATGCTAACTACTATTTGAGGATTTTCTGATTTCACCATTACTCTTTAAAAAGCCTATTCAAGGAAGTCAATTGCTTATTATACAATCAAAATTAGAGGTTGCAATTTAAAGTTATTTTTTTTCTCCTAATTCTGTTATGATTTGGATATTATTTAGAAATTCGTTGCGACAAGTGGTGTACTTAAATGTAGACAAGAATTCTGTTTTCAGAATTTATTTAAGAATTTTTTTGTGATAATTCTGTATTTTTTTAAGTGTTTTTGGCATTATAAAAAGTATTGCATCATATATAGTTTTACCAACCAATTTTAGAAATTTAAGGCAAGACGTAAAGTTAAAAAGTTTTCTTCCCACCTTTTCCAAACATTATTTTAATTCTAGGCGATGACAATCTTTGAATCTACTTTTAAAAAAAGTTTTGTTTGAATAAGAACGTTTATAAATAATACAATCATAAATAATTCTAGTTTCAAAATCCTTTATCTAACAACTCGCTGCGCTTTTAAAAAAAATAATAAAACAAAAGATTTTGCTTTTATCATTCAGTTCGGTTTATTCTAAAATCTAGATTGAAATTTAGCATTGTAAAAAAGATTGTATGGACCAGTTTATTAAAAAGAAGCAGTGTTATAAGTCATTTTGCTTTGAACAGCCTTGAATAAGATCTTTGTGTTTTTAATATGTAAAGTAAGTGTAAACAGTTTTATTACTGAATTATAAAAAAATATAGAGATTACATGAAAGATAAACAGTTTACAACCTGTATTACTCGCTAATACAATAAAGCAGGATGAAAAAATTTGCAATTTATTTTACAGACGAAATTCAATTTTGCAAGCAAATATAAACTAGAAAGAATTTGGGATTTGGACGATTTTATTATAGAAATAGATGTTATGATTTTTTATTGGTTTAGTCAAAAAATAATCTGTGATATTGTAACAGTTGTAAATAATTCATATGTTTATTGAGATTCCATATAAGAGTTATTCATTCTTCAATAGGTTGCTCCCTTGTAATAACTTATTTCTTCCTGGGATTAATTTTTGTTTTCAATTAATACTTTTATAATTCTCTCTTAATTGAGTTCTGCTTGCAAGAAATACTTCTAAGTACTCCAGCAATTTTATGAAATCGAGTATCTATAAATTATGCAGATAATCAAGGTTTTTTTTTTTGTATGAATTTTTATACCATGAAGATACTCTTAACTCCTTAGAGTATTCCTCTCTTTAGTCGTAAATATAGACAAACAATATTGTTTGCTTTATTCTTGAAAATAATATTTATTTCATTTCACATACAATAATTCAAAGCAATTTTTTAAATAAATTATTAAAACTAATGTTATCTATAAGGAGTTAAAGAAAACTGTTGTTACAAATGAGACTGTTTTGACAACATTTTTTTTATTTGTCAAATGTAATTGAGAATCTCTAGAAAGGAGAATGGATATCGACTACTAATAATTATGAAAGCAAAAAGAAGTTATGTAGGATTCTTATTATTTTCTTTTGTGGTTAGAATTACTTGTTGGAGTACTTGAAATCTAAACTTCTCGACTTCAGAGCATAAATATTATATAATTTGTGTGTAAATTGGCAACATTAAAATACGTATATCGATGGTGATATAGATTACTTTAAATATAATTTATCTAAAAGAATAAATAAAATATAATTTAAATATTAAAAAAAATTAGGAAATACATTAAGAATAAAATTTTAATCGAAAAACTTAGATAAAAGTTGTTTGAAATATTAATCTAATATCTTTTTTGAGAATTGAAAAAATAATGTACTCATGAAAGGACTTCAGGGTTCTAAATGTATTCCTTCAACTAATATCACTGGACGTTTATTTTTAAGAAAATTCAAGGAATTATTGAGATAATCAATGTTAATCTCAAAATTTAGAAACAAATCTGAGAATGAGACATCGAACACTTCGAATCTCATAGCCAACGACATGCCAGAGGTGATTATTTGATTAATATCATAATTGGGATTTCCTTAGTTTCTTAGCACCAACCAACAGAAAAAAAATATTTAATAAGACACTAATTTTGTTTCTTAAATTATGGAAGAAATTTATGAGTTAATTTATCAAATAATGATAGCAATTATATAGCTGATAATAAGATCAATAAAAATGAGCTCATAACTGAGTACATTAAATAACATAAAATCAGAGCTAACCATGTTAAAACAAGCGTTTTAATAAAATCTAGAGAACAATAAAAAAAATTCGAAAGAAATAGCATTTTGTTAAGGTTCAATTAATTAATCTCTAATAATTTTTATAGTAATTGAATGCTGTGAATTTCGAGGAAATAGAAAAATGTTTTGATGGTAAACAAAAATTGTTATATGTTTCAATTGAATATCGTAAAATTTGTTGGGTTTTGAATTAATCGCTGTTTTCATATGTATCTCAGAAAAAAAATGATAATGCAAAAGATGATAGTATGTAATTTATTAAAATTATGCATCGCAGTTCCGTCACCTCAAATCCCCATTGTTAATCTAGTATATGCATTATGTCCCTTATCTACTATTAAGGCATTAAGTTTAAATAATTGTTCTCTTTTATCTTCCTTAGGAAGTTAAAATACGTTAAGGAAGTTATTTGTTTATATAAGCATTTTTTACTCTTTTGAAAAATGACTTTTATACTATTGAAAGTTATTGAAGTAAAGTTGTTATATCCCTTAGATTTATTTGAATTTACTTTTGAAGGGAACGTAAACTCAATGCTAAAATACTATCTAGTTAAACAAACACTTAAAAGTTTCGTAAATGTGTGTAAAAACGCTAGATAACTTTAGGAAGGAGTGGGTTAAATATAGATCCTTAGCAACATCGTAGGCAGAACGCTTTTACTGTAATATTTTGTTAAAAAATGTTTTAACTCTTGAGATCTCTCAATCTTGTAAAAATAAATGTAGAAATTATAACTTTATATGACAGTGAATCAAAACGAAGAAATAAACAAAAGACAACTTTATCTTATTGCCGATCAGAACGTGATGACGATGACCTTATCTCTTAAAGCGCCTATAACTCTAATAGACAATCCAAACATAAGAAAAATTTGCCTCAGATAGATAAGCTTTTTTTCTTTTTTAACGGCCGCTGAACGCTTACTGACTGCTGTGTCTACGCGATCGTTCGTATATGATTTATTTTTTTTAACTTATGATCTACTAATGGATGAAATGTCATCACCAGAAAATGGAGAAAATATTTGCTAATTATTTTTCATCAATGACCGTATTATGCGAATTATTCAAAAAGGAGGAAAAAAAATCATTCGCGTTATAAATTGCGATGAGCTGTTTCTGATATAATTGTTTTGGAAAGTTTTTCATTTCATATATATCAGTGATGACATATTTGTTATTTTCAAATATTTATTTAACTAACACGAAAATATTTTTAATGATTCAGAACAAGGAAGTTAAGTTTAAATTTTGGCTTTTAATATCAATATTCGGCTCCGATTTCTATTCATAAAAGCAAAAAAGAGTCTTAAAAAAGCGTTAATTAATTATAACTTTATATGACAGTGAATCAAAACGGAGAAATAAACAAAAGACAACTTTATCTTACTTTAATTATAAACAAAATGAAACTAATTTAAATGCTCGTGATTTTATTTAAATTGAAGTGTTTTGAAGGAAAATTACATTCTTTCTCTTCCTTTTTATTTGTGAGGGAATCTATTGAGATAGTTGTCGGAAATTACATGTCTTACCCTAGACCTGGTCTAAGACTCAGGGTTTTTTCGTGCCTAAAGTTGTACATATTTACAAAAAATTAAGAAAGGAAAGAAGTTTATAGGAAAAGGCCATACTTTATATAATGGTAACCCAAAATGTGAAAAACTATTTTTTGCAATTTTTTAAAAACATATATTGACAGCAAACATACCTTGGAAATTCCTAACAGAAAACTATTTTGATAAAACAGTTCTCGATATTTGCATGGGACATTTTAATTTAATTTAATACAGAGTATATATGCTATTGTATTTTAAACTTTGGAGAAGCACGATTCCATGTTATTCCTGATTTGCAATATTTTGTTTATCTGTTTCAACTTATACTGTCCCTTATTAATAATTTAATCAGTTTTTAATATTTGAAAAGCAGTTAAAAGTTAATTTAAATGAATAATCATTAAATTGTTTAAAATAAATTAACAATGATATTTTTTTTAGTTTTATTTATTATGGGCTATAATTTTATTATTTTAAAAGTTTAATGCTAAAAATACTTGACGAATAAAATTGTGAAAAAAATATTTATGAGACAAAAATGTTGCTAATGCGAAACATCATTGGAAAAAATAAGGAAATGTCCCGTTTATTTAATTCTTACGAATCTAACTATGACCACTTTTGCTAAATTCTTATAAATTCAATGTCAAATTCCATCATCATACTATATTATCGACCATTATATTACAATATATAAAAATAAAAACTACAATGAGAATTATATGAATATGCATGGATTATTTTTTCATCGTTTACAATTTCATAACAACCAGATTTTAGATTTCTAATATATTTGATTCTTTCTATGGGAATATATAATGTTTATTCCTCACAGGAATATATAAGCTGAAAAATATTCAATGTTACTGATAAATTTTTTGTTGAATATTTTTTTTCAGAATAATATTATATAGGGACGTCCAAAAAAAAATTGACTGTTTTCTGAGCTAAATGAATATGACTTCTTAAAAAGTGATAAGTATAAAAGCTCTCAACTCAAGTTTTAAAATACATTCTGCACATTTATATTTACAGAAAATATTCAGAATACTATCGAGATGTAGAAAATTGGAATTAAAAATGTTAAAACAATGATTAAAATTACATTGAAGACTGAAAGATAAGAAATCTATAAAGAAGACTCTCCGAGAATAAAATCTACAAGTAAAAATTAGGTACCGCTTTTTACATTTTTGGTAAGCTTAAATATAAATATAAATTGAAAACAAAAAAGGGTTTGTGACTTTTAAATCCCAAGTTAATCTTCAAAACAGTATATTTATTATAATAACACTAAGAGGCATGACTTTACGGTTTTAACGGCTACTAAAAAGCGTCAAGAAAAAATATCGTCGATTTAGCGATTTCAATCATTAGGCTATATAGCATATGATTGATTCTATTTATGGGTATATTTTTTATAATTTAATTATATTTTTAATAATTAATTTTGGCGAAATTTTTCTTGGCACTTTTTAGTCGTCGTGAAAATTGAATTGTAGCATTATAACTTTTAAAACTTTTTAAAAAAATTATTACTAAAAACTCATTAAAAATATTAATATTATTTGAAAAAATTACACTTCATTATTTTATCTGCTATATTTTTTCCAAAATCTTTATTGAATTCTACTTGAGAAAAAATATATCCCTTTAAAAAACATAAACTTTTTTCATAACTGCTGAAATCTTTCAAACATGCATTTTCAAATCATCCCATAATCATGTTTCTTCCCATAATTCATGTTCGTGTTTAATGATAAAAACCTCTACAAATGACATTTCTGAAATAAACAGTCTTCAAATAAAACTTTTGAAAGATGTAAAAGTCATTAAAATTTATAACTGAGTTAAACTTTTGTTACAAATTTTAATCCTGTTTTATGTATATTCTAGATGAATGTATTTTTACGAGAATATTCTGAATGAGTTATTGCTGCTTTTTATATCTTTCGTTTATGTTTACATACCTAAAATCCATTTACTCCTTTGTTTTACTTAGATCTATCATTGAATTAATTTGTTTCGCGAATCACAAATGACGTTATTTATCAATTTAGAACTTCTCAAGGCGAAATGTAAATAAAGAATAAAGGAAGAAAATTAAACGATAAAGAAGCTTAATATATTTTAAACCCACTCCTACTAAGTATTTCAAACGAGTACAATGCTTTTGCTCTTTTGTTAAACAGACAATTATAAAACCTTAAATCTTCCGCAGAAAACCTGTTCAGAATTCCAAATCGCAGTTGGATCTTGGCAATTATAAAAGCATTGAATAAAAGTAGAAAAAAAAATCCAGAAACGAGAAAAACGCTCTCTAGACAGGTTTATCAACTCAGTCAATGTTTTGAATTATAAAATCTATTATACTTCGCTTGAGCGAATACCTTGCTCGTGTATATATTAGCAACAATCGCCCTTATTTCCTTCAATACCAGACAGAAAATATTTATAAATGAAAGAGAACTAAAAGATGATTTGATCACGAATCTGCGTCATTCTTCTGTAGAAATTTTTTTCCTACTTTTCATATGATATTTATATTCAATTGAAATTTGGAAAGAGGATGGTTAAAAAAATGTTACAACGTGAAATCTGCTCTGTTTATTTGGTAAAGAAGAAAGGTTGGCCTTTTTCTTTCTTGTGATAAATATATTTCTTAATTTTTCCCGATTTGAATATAGTTATTTCTTCCCTGATTTAATAATTTTAGTGTTTTTTATTGCAACATTTGGATTATTTTTTTCTTATAAATAATAATAAGTGATAGCGATATAGTTTTGATAATTAAAAAAAAAACGACATTTTGCGATGGATATTTAAATAAAAGACAAAATATTTCTTTGAAATATAATTATAATAATTGTTCGGTAATTATTGATAGCTAATGCATTCATTCTTTCATCATTTTTGTACTAATTTCAAACAGTTGAAAAGAAGTATCTTTAAGTTATGTGTTATCATTATGGATTGAAATAAACAAAATAGTTAGATTCAACAATACTTTTGTGGTGAGCTTTTATTTCTTTTTGACTATTATCATCATAAATCGGAATTATTTTATCATGTTAGATGTTGTTCTGAAGATGGAACGGCTCTAGCCATTCTCATGCAGTTTAAAATACTGTAAAATACTCATACTTACCTAAAATGTAAGGTAATAAAAATTCGGAAAGCATCATAAAACTTTTGAAAAACAGTTCAGGATTATTTGGCTCTACTATATTTCCGTTACAAAATATTATATCATATTATAATTTTTTAAACGATTGCATGCTATTGTTTAGATAAGAAACTATTACAGTATTTAACTATTAAGTATATTTAATTTCAACCTATGAAACCTTTTACTATAACAGTTTGAAAGTTTTTTTTAAAGATGTTGATGCAAATAATCGCCTTTTTTAAAAACAATTTTTATGTGATAAAAGAGAATCGATTATTTTTATATTAAATTAATATTTTTTAAAAAAGCTTTAACTTATTTTATTGCATGGAGTATTTACCATCATGTCATTAGCTCCCGTACTTTTTTATGATTTTGATATCGAGAATATTCTTAAATTGAGGATGCAATAAATAAGAAATTGCGAATTAGGTATTTGGATGGGATTTGTGAGGCACATTAAGAAAAGCTGGTCAAGGGGAGAGAGAGTAATTTATGTATAATTTTATTTTGGAAGAGCAGATAAAAAGCACGTGCCCATTTCTGAGGGGGCAAGGGATCAAGCTCCAGCTGATAGATTTTTTTGAGCGCCCTTGCATAATTTTAAAATACATAAAACATAATTTGCGTTCAAATATCTATTTATTAATGTTAAACAAAGTAAACATGGAATGCATTTAGATTAGAACAAGTCAAACAATAACAGCAAAAACACAAACGTCTGATAAAATAAATTCTATTTTTAAAGTTATGCGAAATATGCAAGATATATTTGTAATTCAAAACGGGAAAAAGCTTTTTTTTTTCTTTTGTATTTTGTTATTTCATTATTTTTCTTTCTTCCATCAAAATCTTCTCGTTTTTCCAAACCTACTTCTTTTTTTCTTTCTCCCTCCTGCCCCCCCCCTTTGTTTTATTTTAACAAATTGTTCAAACTTGGTGAAATTTCAATACGTAATCCTTGATGATCTTCTAAATGTGTTCTTTTTCTCCCTTTTGATACAGAAAAAAATGTAATAATACTGATTAAAAGGAAATTTATTTTACATTTTTCTTATAAGTGATAATAATACGTAATATATAAGTTTTTTTTGAGTTTTCATAATAGATAAAATATCATTAGATGATATATTTATCCTTGGTAGATTCCCTTTCATAGAACGTCCACAAAATTTTTCGCTTTTAATTTCTACCTCCCGTGTGAGGAGTATTAGCTGCATATCCACTAGGAACAGGCCTGTTGTTGAATATACATAAAACGGAACAGAACGCTCAGAAAGTCTATTTGGAAAAAAAATTCTTTCTTTCTTGATTTTTTAAAATGAATAAATAATCAGGGATATTTTCTCTGACAATAAATCCATAAGAGTCGCATTGCGATACATATTTTTAGAAATCATTTTCCCCCTCCATTTCTGTTGAAAATGGAAGCAATAGTTTGATTTTCAAAAATTCCTGTTCTGCAGTTCGCTCAAGGTCGAAGGAACACAATTTTTTTTTTTCTATTCTTATTCCCATTCATTCATTTAAAATTCACTCTTCCTATTCAAATGGCCATTATTTACGAATAAAACATATTCGTTGCATTTCCAGATGCCATTACGTCATCGAATTTTTTTTTTTTCATTGCTTTGCATTTTGCATAAATAGCCAAGTCACTAGTATGCATTTAACAGAAATATAATTTCTTAAGTAAAAAATACCTATGAATTAAAAGATTAATTTCTGAATAATTATGCACTAAAATATTATTTTAACTCTATTGGATTAGAGTGGATGAATAGAATTAGTTACAGCTAATAGTTCATTGTGTTCTAAAAATTTGAAAATAATTGACTATAAGGATTGATATTCAAAGGTGCTTCAGCAGTTTGGAAATAAGGGGAATTTATTTAAATAACTATACCAGTATTCCTTTTATAGTTCTTGATATAATTTTATTTAATGTTATACGAGTTAAATTTATTTAATCACTAGTTATTATTTGGAAATTTTCTAATTATACAAATGCAGAATTTTTTAAAGCAAAAATTTCATGAAATCGAATGAATTTTTATATTTTTTTATTTAAATAAATGGCATTTCATGTTACAATATTAGTATATAAACAGAACTTTACATAATTATTGGATTATATTTTTAAGAACTTATTCTTTCTAACTAATTTATATTAAGAATATTTTCTTTAAATTGAAATTTTTCAGCTGAAATAACTTACATCATCAACCTTGAAATTCTACGGAAATTGCACATTTTTGCCTAATAAAAATTTAAATAAAACCAGCGTTGGATTGAATTATCAGCGTCATCAGTAACATTAAAAATTTACACTAAGCAATTTTTAGCTTTTTATAAAATTTAAATATAAAACTAAAACGCCAATTTTACTATTTTTTTAAACCTTATTTCGTTTTTTCCGAGAGCCCAATTATCGTTGATATAACGTCCAAATGATTTTGAGTTGTTATATTATTTTTCTTTAGCATTTTTCTATGCGCCAAAGTTAAATTTTCTATCGCCTCTGCTAAAGAAGTACCAATAAAAATCTATGTGGTGGATGATGTTGAAATTAGTTCGATTCTATTTCTCTTGGGCTTCCAAAGTAAGCATTTATTATAAATATGCGTTGTGACAAATCAGAACTTTCATTCGTAAGGAATTTTGAAGGATATGTAATGGAAGAAGAGGATGTTTTTTGAATTTTTTTGCAATTAATAACCATATTCTAACTATTGTTCTGCAATGCTGAGAAGGGAGTTACCTAGAAAACACGAACTTCACTGTTTTTGGAACGGAATTTTATCATTCTTAGATCGATTGATTTCCTTTTTATGTTACAATTTTACAATATTTTTTATTTCTCAAACACTGTTTGTAGAAATCTGTTCATTTACATGTTTGATTAATCATGTCTATTTTACTCCTTGGTGTTTATTAATACAATTTATTTTTTTAATGAAGTCCTGTTTTTCCCCCAAGCTTGTACCATGTTTGGTAATGGATAAATCGAGTATTATTGAATCATTTACGAAATTTTTTTGACACAATTGGATTTAATTTATAATATTCTGTTCGAAAAGCTGGTGTTCATTGATATTAACTTTGTCCGTTTTAGAAACATCTTAAAACAGTTTCATAAATGATATTTATTTTGAACAATGCATGTTTCTACTTGAATCATTTCGAAAAATGTAATTCAGATTATTATCTTCCGTGGTTTTTTATTATTATTATTTTATCGGCTCTTATATAACGATGTTACGATACAAGGTTGACCAAATCCATCCCTGAATGAAATAAAAACATAGTGGGTATTTGTTCTGTCATTTCAGTTTATAGCCCTATCAGATATGCAATAAGGCCTAGGTAAGCAGCTTGCTATCATAACAGGACATAAGATATGTCGGCTAAAAACTATTCATTGACAAGCCGAATGCTTTCAAATTTTCCGGTTTGTCATCTTTTGTGAGGAAATCCGTCGTAATCATGCAGCGATAACAATCTCTTACGACTCTTGGACACATTTGCTGTTGTCGAGGCGTGTTGTCGTTCGCGTGTTCTTCCCGATCCAAACCTTGACCGACGGCAGTAAAAATCCCTCTTTTTTTTAACTCGATACGGCCCGTGCTCTTTTTTCTTTTTGCTCCTGCTGATATTGTCGACTTTCCCATAAAACACCTCGTGAAGCGTGGTTTGCCAAGTGAAAGCCAAAAAATCGAGAGGAGAAATGTTGACGAGCGACCTTTTCCATCAGTTTTTTGCCTGGGTGCGTCTCTCTTGTTTTGGGATCCGACCACGCATCGACGATAAACAACCTTCTTTTTCTCGCGCTGTTGTTGGATTCTGCTCTTTTTCTTTTAATTCCTAGAGGTCGCTTAGTAGAAGCCAATTTCAGCTGTTATTAAAAAGCTAGAAGATGCACCCGTCTAGACGGGCCATTACTCTCGGTTAACAATATCTGAGATTCGATTGCCCCAAATTAACTAACGAAAGCTGTTATTGAAGAATAGCAAGTGTTAAGAAATAAAATTTCAAAAATATTATCTGCAGTACAATTTTGATGCAGATATATAAAATCATTAGAAATTTTAAGTCTTTGCACTGATATCTCTTCTATAACTAAAAGTTCAAGAACACAAAAATTAAAACTAATAATTAAAATCGGGCTTAAACAAATAGTAATCCATTAGCAGAAAAAAATGCCGAATTCAAACAAACAAAAAGACAGAAAAAAATTACTGAAAGAAAATTAATAATTAGTAAAAACTTTTGCTTTGATCCATGTCAGCATAAATAGAAAATATCCATTGTCCTTATTTGCATTCAAGTGGGATTGCACACCGATCGTTCAACCAACTTACATTTTTTTTAAAAAAGCTGATCACAAAACTGATCACTGATATCGAACTTAAATAACAAATATTGATAAAAACACTAGTAGAAAAAAAATGCCGGATACCAACTAAGAAAAGAAATATATTCAGAAAGAAAATCTTAGCAATAGCTTTTACTTTAATCCATTTCAGCATAAATATAAAATAATCATTAACCTTAGCTATTTATTCATGTTTAAGTTTAATCGCCAGCCAAAGATATTTTTAAAGGCTTTCTTATTTGCTATGTAATTATAAATATATTAAAATATTCAAAGTTTTGCGTCTTCATTCTGAGATCTCAAAAGAAAAGTTTACTATAAGAGAAGTAAAAAAGAACGGACTTAAATAAGGATCCACCAGCAAGGTGGGGGGGGGGGAATGCCACATATAAAAAAGGGGGAGTGAGGTAGAGGAATGTAAATATATATATATATATATTGGGGATAATTTTGTCTTTGATTCTTATCAATACAAATATAAAATAATCATTTAGCTTGACTGTTTATTCACGTTTATATTGGGTTGTTCGGAAAGTAATTTCGTATTTTTTTGTCAAAATGAAAAGAAATTTTCGTTTAATGAATAAATTATTTATTAAGTTATAAAATTGCCATTCTTGTCTAATACCTTTTGCCATATTTTTGGTAGTAACATGATTACACGCTCATAAAAGTTTTGGTCTTTGCTGTAAAAAAAAACTGATCGAGGTGGTTTTTGGCCTCCTCATTTGAAGGAAAAATTTTGCAAATCAGTTCTGGTACTGATGTACTGTTAACACATCTTCTCCACACATATTGGCTAATTTATTTCTGGCTTGAACAGCATTTTTACCTTTTATATAGCAAAAAAGAAAAAAATGACGAAAATGCTGCTTATTGCTCTCCATATTTAAAAGGGCACCATCCAAAAACTACTGCGAAGAATCAGCTGCACTTTTTCACACTCAAGCCTTGCTATATCAGCTCTTAAAACATAAAATGATTTTGCGGTTTAAGTATGAAATTGGGTGCGAAAAATGCAATTAAATCCTTTGTCAGGAAAAAACGAAATTACTTTCCGAACGACCCAATATTTGGTCACACATCGATAAATCATCCAACTTAAACATTTAAAATTCCAACTTGAACATTTAAAATAAAAAAGACTTTCAGTTATTAGACAACAAAATGGCAGCTAGGATTTCACCTCACATAAAAGAGCTGTTCAAAAGGGATGGAAATATTTTTCACTCTGCCAAGTATTACAAACGGTGTACGATTATATATACAATAATACTAGGTCTTCTATAAGCTCAATAACATTTTGCAAATCGACTACAGAGATTATTCTGTATTAAAGTTTTGTTTCAACTTAAAATAAAGCACAGGCTTTCATTTGAAGCAATGAGTCTTTCATCGGGTTGATTGTGAACCCAGGAGAAAGTATTTTAATATTGGGTATGATTAACTATTCTGAAAAGGAATGAGGCATTGGGAAGTTTTTTTCCCCTTATTAAAGAAGTGCATGTCCAGAAGAGTTTGATAACTTCTGTAATAGATATAATCTAAAATCTAGGGAAAAAAAGATTAAATTTTTAATTCGACCAGTTAAAACTAGAATTTTATATTACTCGAAACCATGAGGGATGAACTCGTGGCTATTTTTTCAATACCTTTGCTGGCCAATGATCATAAAAGTTATGTAATAAAATTTATAGATTAATTTTTTTATTTAGATTGAATTCATACATTTCTAAGAAAACGTGGTTATTAATAGAGAATCAGAAAATCTTCAATAATAAAATATTTTTATTTCAAAAATGAGTTTGATACCAGATTCAAATAATTCATCGAATCAGTGTCTAATATATAGATATTGAATCATAATCTAATACATACAAATACCTAATATATAGATATTACATCAGTATACAACCATTTGCAAATGTAAATAATTGACATTCAAAGCTATTCAGATTTGAAAGCGTAATTCATTGAAGTAGAGATGTCTGAATTCCTCATTCGATTGCCTGCTAACTTTGAAAATATTTGGGAAATTGGCATGTGAAATTTCTTATATAGATATCGAGTATATATCGGGATTTTTATCGGTGCGAATAATTAATTTTATTTATAAAAAAATCAGTCACCTGTCATATGCTGACCTACCGATATTCATCTTAGATCAGTTTAAAAATGAATCATTGCTGATAAGTTATCCCACGAATTAGGAATGATAGCAACAACAACAAAAAAAAAATCCCTAACATATTGGTTAAAACATAAGTTTTGCTGTCTAACCTTATACATTTTTCGAAATATATCTACGTTTGTATAATTTATTTATTTATTTTTGCTTCAGACATATTTTAACGATCTTTTTATTAAAATTGTGTTATTGCAAAGAGAAATAACATAACTCCTATTTAATGTGAAAGAAATTTGCCCACCTCGTGCTGTACTTTTGAAATGTGAGAGCTGGTATTTTTATGTGTTTATTTGGTGTTTTTAAATCAAATATTACAGAGCATTATGTATTTTAGGAAAAAAAAAGATTTTTTTTTAATCCACTGATAGCTACATTTGAATCGTCAAATATTTTATAGAACCTGATTAAAATACTTTTAAAAATCACAGCTAACTAAAAAAAATTTAATTATCTTTTAATGGTATTTAGTGCAGAGCCTAGGGTTAAAGTTATTCTTTGGGATATAAAATTCCACTTTCAATCCTTTACATAAAGCTAATGCAGAACACATTTTTATTATGAAAATAGGCTATACATTTTTTCTTCATTGAAAGTTCTTGGTAGACAACGATTAAAATTCTGATGCAGAATTCATTTTGCAAATACAAATATCAATTAGTAAACATAACGAAAGATATTTAGAACAAATTTTAGAGCTAATTCTATGTGTTCGTTCATTCAGTTATATTCAAGGAAGTTTGATGGAATGCAATGATGGTCGTGTTATTGAATAGTTAGTGTAGGTGACTGTGAAGTACACCGCAACTTTAAAGGGCTGGAAATTTTTATATAATTTTAAATCATATTTCAAAATTATATATATATTTTTTGATTTCCATTAATTTATAAGGGATATGTGCTCGAACTGATTCATATTCCAATCAAGAATAAGGCTAGAATTAAGACATTTGATACAAGCTAAAACATTATTTTAATATTCAAATGATAGTTAATTAATAATTATCTTTTGTAAGTTTTGTATTATGTTGTTTAAAAACTTTATTATTTACATTCTTAAAAGTATTTAACTCTATGATCAAATAGTATTTCGATTTGCTTTTTTCAATATTTTTCTTAAAATCGAATTTGAATTTGGTTTTATATATGAGAAATCGGAAACCACAGAATTAGAAATAGAAACTACCTCACATAAATAATAAGATTGAAAAAAAACCCTCTGAAGATGCATTACCTATTATGTACTAGAAAAATTAAAATGGTCGTGGGTACAATATAAATTAATTTGATCAAATAAATTTATTTAACTAAGACAATTCGAGGAACAAACTTTAGACAATTTTATTAATAATGTGTGCAATTCAAAATATAGCTTACTTCAAATTAAACTTTGCGAAATGATTATGGAATGAGAAATAATCACATTTTGATAAATTCTTCCGTTTTAGTATATTTATCTATTTTTATTTGTATTAAAACTGTTGTTAATACAATTATATCTAAATGTTATATTTCATTTACCTTTTATTGAAATGTTTATCTCAAAATTTGCGTATTTAATCTTTTTTACAGAGAATGCAGGGGGCCGGGTGAGGGTATCTAGAAATTTTTTTCACTTATTACTCGAAAATATGTATTGAAGCAGTTATTTTATTTTAAAAGGAACACACACGAGTTATGAGTTTTAGTAAATATGCGATATAAGCCATTTAGTTAAATATAGGGTACCAAAAGATGTGATAAAGTGTATTTTCATTTTTTTTAGTAGGTGCATTTCTGTTTGTTTATAAGAATTTAAATTTAAGAAATGTATAATTTATTTAAACTTAAAATTTAGGCTTATTGGTAAATTTTAAATTTATAAAATAAATTAAGTTATACAGAGCTTCTGTTGTAAATATTTTATGTATCGTCATAAATACGTCACGATTTTGTAAAAGTCTTACGGAAAAAAAAGAATGCAAAAAAAAAAAAATGTAAACTTACGAATTTTTTTGTTATAGTTCAATTTCCATTGCAGATATAATTTGCAATGGTAAGGTTTTTATTATACATACATGAATATGAAATTTAATGCATTTATTTAATGGGAAAAAAGGTAAATTTACGAATTGTTTCGTTATAGTTGAATTGCAGATATAATTTGCAATGGAAAGGATTTTATGATAGAGACATGAATATAAAAGCATTTATTTAAGGTTTTTTTTTTTTTTGAATTTTAAAATACAATTTTTTTAAGGAAATAACTTGTTATTTTCTGAATAAAAATAAATACAAATATTTTAAAGATAAATATAAATAAAAATATTAATTTCATATTCTTATTTTTTTCTCTTATAAGAAAAATGCAACCTTAAACTTGAACATAAAAAATTAGATAGGTACTTAGAAATAAATTTCAATTCACATTTCTTAAAATTTATTGTTTTACAATGCTTAATGTTACATGTTTCTGAGATAAAGAAATCGGACAAAAAATTTCAGTTTCATTTGTTTTTAATTCGGTTACTGCTTAAAGTATAATTGAACACACTTTTTTCCCTTGCTATTTAATTCGATTGTGTGGAAAAATTTAAACTTTTGCACTCATTAATTAATTTTTAAATATGAAAAATTTATAAATGCCCATGTTTGAAAAATAAGAAAATTTCATAGATAATTTTTGTTTATGTTATCCAAATTTGTACGTTATCTAAACCATATAAGCTAACTTCTCACACGTAAAAGTCAGTCTTCAAAATAACATTAATTCATTAATATAAGCAATAAACTAATATCAATTCAAAATAGAATTTGGAAAGATAGAAAATTTTATTTAAGTTATTTCATAGAGCATATTTCAATTTATTTTTATTATTTCATTTATAAATAATTTCAATTGTCTCTTGAAATCTATTAAGTCATTTTTAAATTTTATGGAATTACTTCGGGAATGGGTATATTTTAAGATAGTAAATGCCTTAAACAATATAAATCTGATTCAATAATGTTTTTTAATATACTATTTTCCACTTTATTTTTTGCTTATTTGAAATCACTTCATTAAAATGAGTTATATATATTTATGATCGACGAATCTATTAAAAACAATAAATAGAATTCAACAGTAAAAGTTGCTGAGCATATAAGTTAAATAGGTCTATATTTCGATTATTACAGAATTGGATATTACGCAATGGAAGTGCACTATGAAATGGCCGCATTTACTAAAAACCGTTTATTTCCACGCATTACGGATCCTAAATATTGATATCTGTTTTTCTCGTTGATCTAGTTGATTAGTTATAATAACGCATTGCTTTGACATCTTATGATTTCTGATCTTAAAAAATTCCAATATTTTCAAGTAAATTGCTGGATCATCAAGTTGGCGGTATTTACCTCAGCGGCTAACAAAGCAAATATCCTGCAAAGACGAAGTGATGGCATCCAAAATAATGTCGTTTCTTGAACTCTGTTGGTTGTGAAACGAGGGAAAAAGAAAAAGAAGAAAAAAATGGGAACGAAGTATAAGTAAAATAATGACCAGGCTGCCGTCTAATAGCCGCGAAACAAAACAGAGCTGCCGTAGGATTTTAGGAGTCGTCCATCCTGTTATGGAGGGAGGGGGAAGGTGCATCATCAAAAGTGCAGTCATCGTTATAATGTGACGTGTCTCCTAATAGGTATTACCTCTGCAAGAACAAAAGGCATAGGACAGTAAACTATCTCTCCTTCCATTGTCTGTGTACATGTCATGCGAAATGCTAGCGTGAGCAGGTGCCTCCCTTCACCCCCTCTCCAGAACAATTTTTTCCCCTCTCTTTCTCCGTTGTGTATTTGCGGTCTTGTTTCGTGTGTAAATGCTTGTCGTTTTTTCTCCTGTTATTATTATTATTATTTCTTTTTTTTTTTACCGTGAATAATCTTAATGCCCTTTTTATCGCGGCGGTTGATTATTTTTTTATTCGCGGAACTAAATCGTAGCATCCTGTTGATGATTCATTTTTTTCTCCCTACCTTTTTCTTTATCTAATCCATTCTTTGTTTTTTTTCACCCTCAGTTCTTGGAATTTTTTTCTTTTGGTTTAATGTTGATTATGGTTTGAGGATTAAAAAAAAATAATAAACAGTCCGATTCTTATTAGAATCGTTCCGGAATAGTGATGCTAGTGAGAAGTTGAGAAGAATATTAATGATGAATACTTCAGATCTTTTATATATCGAATTGGATATACTGGGGAAAAATTACATGGGTATGTATGTTGGGGGAAAAATCGGCATATAAAAGTTTATATTTCAAATTTTTCTCCGTTCTCATTAAAAATGCACATAATTTATTTTTCTTTGTGGTTTAATGTTGATTATTATTACTGTGGATTTAAAAAAGAAGTCGGATTCTTACTAACATCATTTCAGGATAATAAAGATGGTGAGAAGTTAAGAATGTTAGTAGGAAAAATGAATACTTAGACCCTTTATATATCGAATTGAGTATATTGGGGGGAAAAATCGACATAAAGAAATATATCCTGCAAATTTATCATTGCCTTCATTAAAACCACTACACATATTGATTTTCTTTTGTTAAATGTAGATTTAATGATAAAAGCTAAATTAAAAAAAAATACAAATATCGTTCCGAAAAGTGATAGTGGGGAGAAATTAAGATAAATATTGGGAGAAAAATGAAGAATACTCTATGTATTGAATTAGGTATGTTTAGAGAAAATTATATATCGAATTGGATATATTGGGAAAAAATTATCGACATTCAGAAATGTATACTGCACATTTAAGACTGTTCTCCTATAAAGGAACAATGTATTTTAAACTTTTTTGGATTAAATCAAATTTTAGAGAATAAAATTAAAATAGCAAAATATTTCTCTTTTTGATTTGGAAGCTGGCGTTTAAAAAGAAACTAGCCGCATTCAGAAACTACCTATTCACTCATCATATTAACAATATCAACTTAATCAAACTAACCAATTTATCGCCATGAAGAAAGTATAATTTCAAATTATATTTTTATACCATTAGAATAGAATATTTTGACTGACTAGCTATATTTGCAAAGTGGCAAAATTATTTAATCCATGTGAAAAGTTGTTGGCTCTGCAATTTTTTTTTGTGTGTGATATATCCCAAAAATTGAGAGGTGTGTATGTATGTGGGGGGAGGGGGAACTATTCAGGTGACCATGACATCTAGATGTCATGAAACTCCATACTAAATAAATAATAACGAAATCAGTGGAGTGGTTGATAATATGTAAGCTATTTCTTCTATAAAATGTGAAATTAAGTGGTATTTTTGAAATTTCTTTTAATATAATTGGGTGACCCAATGACAAAGACAAGTTTTCAGTTCAACAGTTTTCATACGCAGTAAAATTTGGCGAAATCTAATCAATATTTCCGGTTTTATATCAAGAAAAAATTAGTGAAATCAAATTTTTAGAGCAGCCTGCGAACTGGTTCCCTTCCCTTGTGTTTTTCAAATTTTTTTAATGTATATTTATGGAGATAAATTATTTATCTATTAATAAATATTAAAATTAAAATAAATATTCTGTTGATAGAACAAAAACATTTTTATTACTTTTAATAATATATTAGTTTCGTCTGTAGCTATTTTACTTGACAAGTAATTTAAAATTTTAATATCCTCCTATTTGATCCGTTTATTATTAATCAATTCAACATAAAATGAAAGAAATGGCCTTTACAACTTCAGAATATGAAATAACCGGCAACGCATTATCTTTTTAATTGTATTCCACTTTCCACGGCTCTTCTATGCAGCAATTTTATAAGAAAACAAACGTTTTGATTTATTTATTTACAATTAAATAAAATGTTTTATTATTCCTGCAATAACCATTAAACAAGAAAAAAAGTGTTTCTAAAACATCTTCATTCGTTTAAGATTTTTTTAGCTCTTTTATTTTTGGAGATTTGAACATGGATTTTTGTTCGTATTCTTGCTTGTAGCATTTT
Organism: Argiope trifasciata; assembly: GCA_026543055.1. NCBI lineage: Eukaryota > Metazoa > Arthropoda > Arachnida > Araneae > Araneidae > Argiope > Argiope trifasciata. The sequence goes on along the minus strand of JAPMOQ010055483.1, from coordinate 3,321,251 downwards.
AATTGCAAAATAGTTACGCCTTTTATAAATTTCTGTTAGCGAAATGATAATTATGATTCTAAGATTCATTAATATATACATTTTCAATTATTTTATCAGCATTCCTTTTTAAGAAGTTCACTAAAATGTTTATTTGAAAACAAATACTATGCATTATGCTATTAATTACAAATACTAAGCATTATTGAATGATATTAATATTTTGCAAAAATATTTCCAAGTGATAAAGTTAATTATGAATATCTGTTTTTCTTTGTAATTAAAATCACAGCTGTTTTATATTATAACCCAACGCTTATTCAAATAAAAATAGATTATATCGAAAATTGACATTGGTTTAGTTATGCGAAGTCTTTTCAAGTTTGTGGATTGCCAAAGCTTCGTTGTAAATCATATCTTGAAATATGCATTACCTTTTTTTTTAACTCATATAGAATTTTATATCATCATATTTTTAATACAATTTCAATAAAGATATAAAAAAATGAGGAGAAATATTTTTTTGGCAACAAGTAATTATTTGAAAGTATTAATATCGTCCGTTACTTTAAAATGTATTTTTATTTCAAATTATCGCTTGTAAACAAGATGTGAATTGAAGGATATATTTTTGCACCTTCTAAAGAGATATATTTCTATTCCATAATTCAAAAACGTTGTGAAATGCATATTACTAAAATTCCTTGTTCGAAATAAATGCATTAATAACCATTAAAGAAAAATAGTCAATTATTATTCCTACATGGCAAGAAGACTCCAATCAAATACCCGAAAAACAATATATACTGTTTCAAATCGTTCTAAAAAGAAATCGTTAGAAACAAAAAATAGGCCAGTGGAAAAATCAATTGCAAAAGTCATTAAATATATCTATATTAACAATAACAATATAATGAATTAAGATTTACATAATAAAAAATCGTATTAATAATAACAACAAGAATGTAATCTTCACCACTTTTTCCCTGGCAAAAATTGGTGAAGTCTTATTGGCGTGTCTTAGCGAAAACAGTTTGCAAAATCCTTTATTAAAACTATTTTTACACGACATAAATAAATAAAAAATATTGTGACCTTGCTGAAGCATGAATTTGAGTAACACCATAAACATTGATCTATTGAAATTATCGAGAGAAATAAAAATGCAAATTTAGCTCCATCAACTAAGAGAAAATTTCAATAATATGTTTATGTTTCCAGTATTCATGTTGTCCTTCAATGAAAATTAAAACTAATGAGTGGAATAAAACCTTTTTAATTAAATCAATGTACCATCGAAAGATTCGATACTTATATATATATAAAAAAAAACATCCGATATTTATATATATAAAAAAATCTATTCCAATTATTTTAATGGAGTTGAAACTTCAAAAAGACAAAATTGCAAGTTATATAGTCATATACCAAAAAAATACCGCACTTTTTGAAAAAATAATTATTAATAATAAATTTTTTAAACATATTCTTTCAAAATCCTCTGCCGTGTCACCTACTCTTCTGCACTTAGTATATTTTTTCCTTCCTTATGCGCTCTGAAAAGTTGTGAATGGAAATCAGTGTCTCTGGAAATGATCGAATACTATAAGAAAATATTTCCATTTTAATTAAATACTCCAATATTATTCGAAATTTTTTTTAACATCCTCCATGCTCCGAAAATGTAGTGCAGTTCTCTAATGAGTTTATTACTTAATGAACGATTATTGCATTCTCTTTCGAAAAAAAAAAAATTCTAACTTCCGCATGAGCATTAAAAAAAATTCTTATAATTCAGTTCATATCATTTATAGACAGTGTTTGATACTTTTTGCAATTTTTGAAAAATAATTGTCTGTAGAAACTTAAACGGGAAATTCACTTGATATCAAATACACAAATTGTTTGAAAAAATCCATCGTCACAAAAGAAATCATAAATGACCACCTAAATATGCGCGGGGGGGTGGGTTGTGCGTGATTGATTTGTATTGAATAAGCAGCTTCCTCAAATAATTAATTCTTAAGAACATTAAGTTAAAAATGTTAGTAAATTTTGTAAATTAAGATTCATATCACTCAAATTAACCTGAAAACACAATTTAAAAAAATATATATAAGGAAATAAAAATCCTGATTTTCGAGCTTTCGATTAGTATTCAATTTCTAGTTTTTCTTTCATTTCTAGTTGACAAAACACCATGCACATAACACAAATAATAAGGGTCAAGAACTTCCATTAATTCACTTTTAAAGTAAAAATACTAAATAACGTTTTACTTTTGAAAAATTAGATCTTAAAATAAAAAGAGATTTATTGTATACGGATGTAATAGTAAAATAACTGATCAAATATGTCCATAAAATGTATTTTCCCGCTTAAGAAAGGACGCAAATCTTAACATTAAATGATTTCCGATTATTTTCAAATGTTTTCAAGTTTTTTTTTTTCTTTCAATACTAGCATAACACGATTTGTGTACTACGACCTAATTAAGCGCACTTATATTTAATTTCAAAAACAATTGCAATCTCAAAGCAAAAAGACACTTGTTTGAACTACTTGTTCTCATTTTTTAAAAATAAAAATATTTGTAAAAAATGAATTAATATTAAATCTGATTTATGAAAAGTTTATACAAGCATATGAAATTTTCATAAATAATAATAGCGTTAAATCAACTTAATTGCTATGTAAAAAATCACTTTTAGGATTAATGAAACTTTAATTCTGAAATAAAACTCATAATTATTACGATTAAAAAAAACTTCAGTTTGTAACTTACCCAATCTGAAACAGTTCCAAAAACATCGAGTATTCCATAGAATCACTATTTTCATTACGAAACTCAATCACACTGGTCAACTACACTCAACCAGAAAGTTTGGAGAATACTAAAATTGCTTCAAAAGATAAAAATAGTCTAATACATTCCCTGTGAACCCTTCTTTTACTGACCAATCCGAAGAGGCCTTGCAGGGGGTGGTAGAAAATATCCAGGGCCAAGTCATAATACGATTATCCCTACTTTGTGCAGTTTGATGACCCTTCGTAAATCTTTGGTTTTCAATGACAGTGACATATGTGACAGAGCGGTAGTGGGCTGGTCATTCCAGAAATTCTCCCCTAAAGCAAGCCAATGAAAAAGGGTTTCTAAGTTTGAAATGCTCACTCTCCCCCCCCCCAACGGTTTATTGAAGAACATTGATGGAGAGGGAATCCTAATGTATTAAGTGATTTTGACTTCTATTAGTTTTTTCAATGAATGAACTCTTCGTACAAATTTTACTGTAAAACCATAAATTTTTTTAACATGTGATGTATCTCTTCGAATACGATTATTTTTTACTGTGATATTTCGGAAAATTTTGAAAATTTAAATAATTTTTTTTGTTTCAAAATGTGTTGTTGCATTTAAATTAATAATCCAAGTTCATGTTTTATTCAGTTTTCATTACTTACATCTAAAATTTATTAAATTATTTAATTTTTTTTTCTAAAACTCTATCATATTTGCTATTTTCATTCAGATTGGAATGATCTTGCAAAATATTACTATTTTTGATAATTAGCCGATGAAACATTATAATAGACAAAAATAATATAAAATAACATTTTTTTAAAAAAATAATTTGAATGTAGAAAGAAATGATAGATTGTCTGTCTAATGATTTTTAGACATTGTTTTTTTAGCAATTATAGCTTTTAAAATTTACTGGAACTCTATCAAAACTGTAAATCAAATTTATAAAATCAAGTTAAGTAAAATATTTTTCAAAAACTTTGTTTAGTTATTTCTTTTCATTCGTTAAAATTATTCTCGATAAATGGAGAAAAAACTTTTAATGGAAAAAATCTTATCTATAACTTTTTATTTTATTTTTGCTTATTTACTTACAAAAAAATATTTCTCATGCAAAAAAAAAAAAAAAAAGGTTACAATATGAAAGTAATATTATTTAAATCCCTTTAGATAAATGAGAGGGAAAAAATGTCATTTTTTTTTCTTTCTTCCTTTTTTTTAAAAAATATTTTTTGAATGAATTTTAGAATGAAACTGAAAAGAAAGAAGGCTTCTTTATCTTCATTAAATGATTGTATGAATTTTATTTACTTTAATTATAAAAAAAATGTTTTGCTGGCAATTTCAAATAGCTAAATTTTAAAAAAGGAGGCAAAATCTTAATTTTACAAAAATTTCATATTTAAAAGCAAATTAAGGCTATTTTAAATAAATTCTAATAAAATTCAAGTTAATTATGTTAACACTAATAAACTGTTAAAATTTGTTAACATTCTCTTATTATTGTATAATCTTCGCATATTTTAAATTTAGGTTACTTTATCAAAACATTTCAAGCCATTATTCGGGGGGGGGGGGAAATAAATCTTAAATAAAATGAATATTGAACTAATGTTCGAAATATTTTTTGTGTAATATAATTTCTGGTTAGTAGATTTATTGAATTGAGACTCAGAACGTTGGTATCTTACAAAAATTTCATTTATCTATCCTTCTATTCTAAGCAAATTTTTGCAGAGGTGAGAACAAAAATTTACAACGCTTTATTTTACTGTATGTTCATGCAACCCACCATCATAGGTTTGGTCTCTGAAACAAAAAGTCAATTGAGCACCAACCCTTACTTAATATTTTATTTCCCGGACGCTGTTAAACCTACATCTTCAGATGATTTTTTTTTCTTCACCACCCCTCCTCCACTAGTATTTACACTCCTCTTTCTTCTGAGTAAACACTTATAATTGAAAACGGAGACCTCCCTGGCCTAATGGCTCCATTCCAGTCCTCAACTGAAATGAGGACTCCGTGATTAAAAATGCAAATCGGGGCTGCCCCGAGCATCATCCCGCCCTGGGCGGGATAAATTAAAATCTCGCACACCAGGGCGGAACACGCGGAACCTTATAATTTATGCAGATCCGCACTCTTTGCAGTCCAACGACTCCCGCAGCTGTGCCGTGTCTTGTTGAATATGCATCAGGAGAGCTCTGAGCTCTGATGACTTTTAAGCCCTCCGCATCCACCCTCTGAGGAGATGCTCGGGGGGGGATTTCCTTCGATTTCAGGGGGGGAGTTATAATATATTCTGGAAGGTTATTAGAAAGGTGCGTTGGAAGCATTTTGTTTTGATGCTAGGTAGTTGAATTATAAAGGTTGGCATGAGAAATGGTATTCCTTGTAGATAATTAAATAACGGTTGGGGGGTAGCATGCGCACTAGACTCTCATAATCCGACAGATACCACTAGAAAGTTGTCGGATTAAAGAAAGTACCGGATAAATAAAAATTCAATTAAAAACATATTTTAGTAGCAAAACTTATATTTATAGCACAAAATATACTAAAATTTACAGGAAAATATATTGCATGTTATAAATATCACAAAATCCAATACGTGAAGAGGTGAAGAATGCGAGTTCAGTTCTTGCAAAAATGAATAATATTTTTTTGGTAATTATTTAATAAAAAGTAGCCAAACTAAGATTTTTCTTTTTTATGACCTAAGTAGGAATTGAATTGAAAAAAAAAATTATCAGTTGTTTAAATACTCAACTAGCATTTTGAATGTAAACATTATGGAATCCTATAAGATCAAATTTTTACTATAACTATGAGAAATAAAATACTCTTATTTGTTACTAGAGCAATATGTCTGAGATGGATGTGAGATTTTGAAATACTACTATTACTATGCAAAATGTGAATCTGTGGTGATATTTATGCAAAAAAGGGATAAACTATCCTCGTGTTGAGAAATAATAAGGGAAAAATACAGGAAATTTTTAAAAATTTATAAAGTGTTATCATTAAAAAATATGAATAATTTGTGTTACAAACAGTATATCATAAGTGAAAGGAATTAGATACTGAAAAGAAAATAAGTTATAGATAATTTTGTTATTCAAAGTCTGAGGAGAAATAAGGATTATCAGTGTAATTAATTGTTCGCAAAGAAAGATAATAATCAAATTCATTCATTGAGCCTATAGAGAAATTGTTAAAACTTCATTGTTATCTTATTTTTAAATTTTCTTCATGTCTTCTGTTGTTAAATCAAGGTCACCCTGGAACTTGCGCAGATTATAATAATTAAAATAGTTGGACTAGATAGTTAAGTTTAGGAAAAAGTAAGCATTTATAAAAGTTATTCGTTGGTTAAAATATTATCTGATGATTCTTTTGTTTTTATTTAAGACTATTAAAAGATTTTAGAAAAATATATTAAAAAAATTTTTTTTAGAAAACTATTCTTTAAAAAAGTATGCATTTAAAAAATCGTATTTGCTTGGACGCCTTATTAGAATCCGTAAAATGATAGCTGATAAATAAATTATAAGTTTTTTAAAAAAAAATTCTTATTCATAAAATATGAAATGCAGCAAGTTGTTTAACATCATCAAAAGCAAAGCTTTCCTAGCTTTCTTTAGAATTTAAATGTTTGAAAACTGATTGATAACTTCAGAGTATTTAAAGTAATTTTTCCGTAACGCATCGATTGCAGCTAAAAATCATGTTTATCTTTGCAAAAAATCGTTAAAAACACAATGTTGTCTGTTTCTTTGTATTTTTAAAATTTGAAAATTGATTAATAAACTAATGATATTCAAAAATTACATTTTCCTTAAAATATCAGACCTAAATAGTTATTGTTTACGAAAAGCAACAAAAACATGAAGATTCAAAGTCCTATTTGAATCCTTAAATTTTTGAACATTAAATATTTAGTAATCGTATCGCAAATAAAGGGCAAGAAATTATGTTATGTGTGTGTGTGTATGTGTTATTACTTGTGGCATTTTACATGCCCACTGACGGAAAAAATTATACATTCTACGTAGTATTTTTAATAACAGTTTCAGTTGGTTTTAACTCAATTATAGTTATTAATGTCAAATTAAGAGAATTCTAGATTATTTAATTATATTTATTTAAAATAAATCAGTCACAAATTAATAGGTATATGTCGGAAATTAAGATATTTTTAAAAGTCTCTAATTTTATGTATATTGATGTTTCCGCCTAGTTGTGAAAATATTGTGAATATTTCTTTTCTTTTTTTTATTTTGACTAGAGTATCATCATTAATTTTTAATAAACTTGTTTTAATTTTGTTTTATATCATAATGGGTTTAATATTGTATTTCCAAAATTATAAATTTTTGTAAAGAATTTTTTTTAATACGAAAATTTTAATACTGAAATAAAACTCGTGCCAAAGAACTATAACATCGAAATGGGAAATTTAAAATTTTGCTGAAATTTTAATGTAAAATAAAACATAGTTTTATCTAATATCTAATAGAAATAATGTTGAAAGAATGCAGTTTTTCAATTCAATAATAATTGAAAAATTACAGTAATAATACTAACAATAGTAATTCAACAGTGTTAATATACAACGGTAATTAGGCTTCTTGTTCTTGACTTCAAAAGAATCGCGTCATATTTATTTTATAGGATATCACAAACTTCTTTATTATAGACAAAATTAATAAATAATATGGTTTTCTTAAAAAGTGCAAATCTTATATTTGTTTATGCGTTACATTTAGACTACATCTTGCTTCATAACAAAATTATTTGAAACTTTTCGTGAGTGTGACAATTCAATGCCTTTGGAGGGCTAAAACAATAAATTTTATTTAAAGTTACAATTAAAATTACCTTCACAACAAATTATAATTACTTTTGCTTCTTTTATTTAACTTTGAATTCGTACGCGTAATATTACAAAATATTTCAGAGCGAATTATTTTTTCGAAATACTTTATTTGACCCTGCTAAAGGTTCATAAAGTTTTTAAAAATATTTGATTCTTTATTTTTTGAATATTTTAAATGATTAATAGCTTCCTAGTTAATACATAATCTAGTTTGAAGGACCAAACGAATCAAGTAACGAAGTAATTCTTCAAAAAATGCAATTACTATTGTAAATTTTATTTTGCTATGGATTTATACTCGTGGTACTATAAAATCTTTCAGAACGAATTATATTTCTAAAGCCTTTTATTTGGACTTGAAAAGAATTTAAACGCATTTAGGTGTTCTTGAATCTTAGATTTCAAACTAGGATCATTTAAGAAGTATTATATAAAAAAATAACATAATAATTAATGCAAGGTTTAGTGTGAGATACCAAAATAATCAATTTCTAGTAGTTTATCCAAATTAATTTTTACAGCTAATTACAAGAATATTTGTCTGTTTTATTTTACCATGGATTTCTAAATGCTTTAAAAAATCATTCAAATGACTTGCTTCTCCGAAGCAAATTGTTCAGGTCTATTAAGGATTAAAAAGCTTTTAAAAGTCTTCATCCTCTTTTTCAAATATTGCCATATATAATTGATAATCATTTAGTTAATGCATAAGCTAATTTGGAGGATTCAAACAATCAAGTTCGTCTCAAATACTTCATAAAAAAAAAAAAAATTGCATTTTGCGCTTTAGACAATCTGGATCCTTTAATTTTCAATTTATGCTTAAGCTGATTAATAATCCTCTAGTAATACATAAACTAATTTTTGAGGATTGAAACAATCAATTCTGTTTCAAATATTTCATCAAGAAAACTAATTGCATTTGTTTTATCATGCTTTATAATGAATGCGTACAAGTGGTATATAAAATAGTGCGATTTATTTTCCGACATGTTTTGTTTGTCTTGAAGAGAACCATAAGCATATAGGCATTTTTTATTCTTTTGTATTCGGTTTGAAATGAATATTCAGTCTCTATTAAGACAAATGTGAAACAAAATAACAAGAATGTTTTTCAGTCTACCTTCCGTCCATAATAAAAGAGTTGGATAACCATCAGAAGGAGGATAAAAAAAAAGGCCAACTCTTCAAGGAAAGATTTATAATATAAACCTATCCCGGCGCTCCTTGACTGCAGAAGAAAAGGAAAAACAAAATTTGCGAATGCTTTCCTGCTAGCAAGCGTGGGCCGCTCATGAAGTTATACTGTATCGCTTTCTGGGATGACTATCGTCCCAATAATCGTGCTGGAATGACGGCTGCAAACGAGCCGCGGATGATGACCGGAATTGCAAGATAAATTTCTCGCTCGCTCCTTCACAGAAGAAGGAGATTTAAGACACACTTGAAGATGCTGTAAAAACATTCATGTCCCCTTGTAACAGCCATAAACCGGAGATCGCTCTAAATGCGCCATAAGTTCGATTGCTCTTGAATATGCGGAGAGAGAGAATGGCCAATAAAAATAAAGGATGATCCCTGCTTACAACAACTTAGCAAAAGAATTGAAGGGTTGAAGTTCGGTAGATTACGGGAATATCAATGTTAATTCCGTTGCCGTTGGAAAAAAACAAATTGGAAATTCAAAGCAGATTTCTTGAGGAAACTTATTTTTTTATCAATATAACATTTGCGCTCCTTTCCTAAATATGTTTCTGCATATATTTGCATGATTTGAAATGAAATTAGAATTAAGATGCATTCATAAGATTCTAAATTAATTTTTTGCTTTCAATGAGTTGTTAATATCGTGTGGTGTTGTGGTGGTGGTGGTGTTTTATGACGATTTAAAAACCCGAGTCGAGTGAGCCTCTCTTGTTTTTTCAGTAGCTCCAACTAGAGCCAAGAAGCCTTAGCTACTTCACGTGTCACATTCGCTTGCACAACTCCTTTTAACAGAAAGGGAGGAGCACATTCACATACCTCACAGAAGAAGAACAACCATGTCCGAACCGGGACTCGAACCTTGATGCACAGGTTATGGGGACGACGCACAAGTTAATTCCGTGTTCTGTGTGTATGTGTAAGAAGATAGACATAATACAAATAATTACAGAACGTTTTCTGTACTCGCAAATTACTTTAAAAAATGCATTTTTACATAACAGCTACTCAATCTATTTCTTTGTTATTGGAGTCTCTTTTCGCTTTTTTTAGACATTTAATGGTATAATGTATAGATTTCGCCCATGAAATTCTGTTAAGAAATAATGCAAATCTATTAAGGAAAATTAATAACAAAAAAAATGCCATTGCATGTCTTTTTCAATTAATAGGTTAAATCAGTTGCACCATTCTAATGTCGCATTTGAACTGATTGGATTGGGTAATGGCTTCTAATTAATAGTATAGGAAACTCTTAATTAGCGAAACGAATAAAAAATGTTTTTAAACTTTCGAAAGTTTTAATTTTTTTAATGACTCAATATTATTTAAAAAGAATTTGAATGGCTTGGATATCCCAAATCAGATTGCCAAACCCAACGATAAATAATATTAATAATAAAAATATTTTCGCAATAGATTCTTCTGCTGCAAATGCGTTACATTTGACTTGATCGTTGATTTGATTGCAAATCATTGACATAAGCTTTTTTGTAGTGTAATATTAAAAAATTCCGCAATTAAACCAAGGAATTTGCAATATATGATACAATAAATCAAATATAAATCCAAGAAATTTAACCAGCTGAAAGAACATTGACCGCCAAATTGTAGTAAGCTTAAAAAATTTCTCGAAACTGAAGAGACGGAATAAATAGAGCGATCAACTTTCTTCATATTCACTTTTCCTAACGAAGAAACCTCAAGTTCTCGACAAAAGTAATTTATAAATAGAAACTGAAATATTCCGGGAGAACGACATTTTGAGAAACGCTATTTATAGAAGATAGTTTGAAGATATATTTCATGAAGCATTTTACCATTTGCGATATGTCGGATTCTTGAGTGCATCTGTAGCTTATTCTCAGCTTAAGCTATAGATAACATTTGGGAATAACTGCAATAATTTTAGGGAACACATTGTAAATATGTACTAGTATTAAAGATCAGTTTTAGAATAATATTTAACTAAATTCTCGTTAGTTGCCATTTATTTTTGCAAAAAAAGGGGAAAGTAATGATTTAAATTTGCTTGACCTTCGAAGTGCTTATTACGCTATTTCTGCGAGTTAGAAATCCTTCAATTCCTATTTTCTGCTGATACCACCCACAATTTTCTCTAAACTGCATTTTACTTATCATCAGACCTTAAATTTATTATGCCTTTTATATATAAGTAACAACTCGTTTCACTTTAAAAATATTTATAATCTTATTTGTAAATGTTGTGTTTTAATAATGGTTTAACGATATCGGCGAATAGGAAATCCTTATATTTTCTGCTGTATTCCACGATTTTCTCTGACTGAACTTTTTATATTTTTGCTATTACAGTTTTGAGTTATATTATACTACTGTAGAAAAGCATGAACGTAATAGTTCGTTTCACACAAAAATATGAAACACAAAGCTTAAATACAACCTACAGATGTTTAAATATATGAAAGGTTTGAATGCAGCATTTAAAAACTAGTTTTGTTTGAAGGTGCTGTATTTAAATAGGGAATTTTAAAAAAATCGTTACTCTGGGTATTAAAAACACAAATTCTCTGAGTAGATTTCATTGATGAAAAAATCTATAAACAGCTTAAAATTGTGACTGTTGCTGTGTAAAGGAATTTTACATTTAATTTTGAGGTAATAATAAAAATTAATAATTCAATAAAAATTAAGGCCTGTTGTACCACATAATTATATGACTCTAGGCACAATTATGAATGATGTGTAATGCTATGAATTTTACTTCAGGTTACATCCTTTTTTCTGGCAGAGTTCTTTCTAATATCTGGACCTGCAACATAAATAAAATAGATATCACTTGTCAATGTTTTGGACAGAAAATTAATACATTATATTCTCTAAAAGAACTAATTGGATATATCAGTCAAACAAGTATAGAGAGAAAATTAATTTCAAATGTTTTTACATTTTAAAATAAATGATGATGTTATTCTCACTATGATGTTATTCTTATTAGAAGACATTTTCCTAAAATAAAAATGGCAATAACAAATTCTAAAATTTAGAATAGTGTGACATCTTAGCACATTATTAATTTTTATTTTTGTCTGTTTTCTCGCTATTAAACCTGCAGAAATGCATTAATTATAACCTATGAATTATGTTTAAGTGCCTGATTTGATTCCGTTATATAAAATCTCATCTAAAATTGTAGGAAAACGCAATATTTTTTATTCGTGTTTTTTAAAATTATTTTTATACATATATTATCCAAGCGTGAATTATATTTCAAGGAATGTATTTACTTCCTTGTTTTGCCCTTGATCTAAAATGACCAAGTTTCCTTCCGACGTCTTATCTACATGTTTTGAATATTAAATTTTTTCACACGCTTATTCCAGAAAACTAGTGGAATGAACTTTAAGGGGAAAAAATTAGAAAAAAACAAACAAACATAGCGATGATAAGGATTTTTTTTCCCATTCTACAAATTTGTAAATGAATTAATATAATTTAACGCTAGTAAAAAGTTCCAATTTTAAGAAATCATTTCTCTTAATAGGAAGATGCAAAGATAACAAAGTCTCAAATTTTCACCTTTTATTTATTTTACTAGCTGAATTTACTTGGTGAATCTGAAAAAAAAAAAGAATTTAAAAGGAACAAATAAGTAAAGGATATTGAATCTAATTCAAAACATCGCAGCATGATAATGCTTTAGATTTAATTCGTCAATTTTAATTTTAAATTTTGTGTTTAATGATATAGGAGCATTAATGTGAGCGCATAAAAATGTAACTAAACCGTCGCTAAAAGTCTATAATTCGTTCATAAATATAAATTTTTTAAATAAACAAGGCAAAATATTGCTTATAATTTAAGTTAATTTCGTTCATTACACGAAGAAAAAAAATATTGCAGAAAAAAGATAAATATAGTTTGAAAGTTTATAATTTTCAATTAATAATATAATTTTCAATTTCCAAAATTTAGTTACGATTTCTTTCATAATTTCTCAAACTGTTTTGCAATATTATGATAAAAATACCAAGTTGCTGATTTTTCAATTCATAAAAGATGAAAAAATATCGTTCATATCTGTTCGCTATTTTACCCCCTCTTTTTCTCTTTAAATCAACATTACTACATATTTAAAAGATGATTAAATAACTCAATCAGGAAACAAATCATGTATTTTGATTTAAAATTAATAGGATTTTTGTTGGATCCCTTAATTAATTCCAAATTACCTACCTGCCATTTTGTGTAAAAGGAAAGTTTATTGAAAAAACTGTAAGAAAAAAATATATTGTTGGAACCATATGTTCAGCAAAATAATTAAGGTCCAAACATAGAATCAAAATTTAATGGGAACAAATTGCGTTTTGGGCATTGAGCAATAAATTAGCGTTTCTTGTGCAATAGCAATTAAGAAACCTCCAATTAATAGCATTAAGTGCCGCATGCATAGTCATAAATTGAGGAAATTTCTTCCTTTGAACCAACTTTCCTGTTTGAATTCAGTTTCGCAATTCGGGTTCCAACCAGTTCAGCAATTTATTTCCTCAAAAGTTTATTTCTCTGAAATTGAGCTAATTTCGAGGGCAGCATTTAGTTGAATGTGGCGGCATAACGAACGCTAATAGGAGCATTCGAATCTTTTTAATTACACATATCTAAACATGCCAAAGATAGGAAGAAAAAAAAGCGATCTAAGACAGGGAATTTATGAGTAATTATTTCTTTGATCTGAAGAAGTGATTATACATAATTCTCAAACATAAACCAAAAAGAAATCATGTATTAGTGTAAATATTGTTTATTATTATTTTGTCAGTTTTTCGCACCATTTTCATTTTTATTTGCACATTTATTTAGAATTTCTCAGGTTAATTTGTGTGATTGTAGCCAGTCTATATTTAATCAAAGTAATACATATTTGTTATTAAAGGAATTAAAGGAAGCATATTACAATTGGTAAAAAAAAATCTCATTTAAAAAAGGTTATCTATTTTCTATTTTTGTCCAGTAAATGATAAAATATCATTTGTAATAATGATGATAGTATCCAATGTACAATAAGTTCTTAAATAACAACTTCTATGTTTAAAAAGGACTGCCGTTTTACTTGCTTTCTATTCTTAATTAAATTAAAAAATAAAGAACTTTTACGCCAACCTTGCGATACTTTTTTTATATGTAAGAAAATGATATTAGTTTTAAATATGTTGGCATAAACTATGCTTATTTAGTTAAGGTTGTTAATTCTGGCACTTGATAAATAGTTTTTGTTACTTTTTATCAATTTATAGTTAAAAATTGATAAAAACTCCAATTATTCGAATTTTTCTCCTTTTTTCTCAGTCTGTGCCTAATATATAAGAAATTGCCAATCCTCCGCCTCACTTTTGGAAAGTGGAAAAGAAAGCAGCAGGCTAAATCACCTTGATTAAAAGAGAGTAATTGCAACAAAACAGACTTAGACTGATAGAATGACATCATAATATTTTAATACATATAAATATATGAAATGTAAATATTATTTTTACAATTAGGAAATTTTATGTTATATTTAGGGATACGAATTTCATTTATTTTTTTCTCCCAAGAAATAGTTTTTCTCTCATAATAACAGAACGAAACACTTTGGAGAACAGTAAGAATAAATTAAAGACATTGAAGGTAGAAATAAGTGTATTAAAAAAGTGTTTAAATAATTTTGGAGATTATTTAAATACATTAATGATATTAAAAAACCCCAGAAAATTAATTTTTCCGAATATATGTTGAATTAATAAAACTTATAAAAATGAAGGCATTTGTATTTTAGAAATCTCTTCTATATCAATATATGCTGATTTGGTAAATTTTATGGAAAAAAATAAAGATTTCTCATTGTGAAATCTCTGTTACTGCAATTTAATCAAAATATAGTAATAAAATTCTTTGTTACTAAACAAATGAATGCTCAAGATTATAGTGAATTATTTTCTAGATCAAGTGCTGACTTTCATTTTCAAATAATATTTGCGTAACGAATTAATGCAACTGAAATTTTTCACTCATAAATTTCAATTAGATTAAAAATGAGTTGATAGACATATTAATTTTCTTGTAGCTTTTACTAAGTAATTAGTATAATTTAAATTTTAAACTATTTTTTAAACTTTTGTTTTCGTTAAATTTATATTAAACGCAAAATATATAGTAAAGTCTTACAAATAATGTTATGAAAGAAACGGTCAATTTGTAATAAGAATATTTAATTTTCTCCTGGTGGTTTTAAAAGAGCATTCCTTTTTAATTGGATTTATAAAATAAAAACTGAATTCATTTATACTCAATGCAAGATTTCTAAGACTATAATTTATTAGTATATCGTTATAAAGTCGTTTGAAACGACAGAATTTAAATTGCAAAATTTCAGTTGAAGACAGAATTAATCAAAAAGTAAATAAAAAATTAGTAAATAAAACAATTGCAAATTATTAAATGTTTGGTGTAGAAAACTGATTTAAAACGTTCCCATTCAATTTCTAACACGATATAATAAAAGTTTTGTCTTAAGCTTTAAAAAAAAGTGTTAGCTTTCTCATAAATTTTAATTTAAAAAAGTATATATTTAACAATTTTGTAAATTTTATTTTATTTTCTGATAACGTTTAATGAAATAAAAATGGGATATTTGCTACACTATTTCAAATTTAAGTTTATTTTCAGATAACTTTCAATGAAATGAAAAGATATATGTAACAATTTCTAAAATTTAATTATATTTTCTATTTCTAATTGATTCTATTGTCAAGAAAAATTTAATATGTTTGCAAAAGCGAAATTTCATCCATTTTATTTTCTCAATTTTGTCTGATTCATCATCATTTCAAGTAGTATAAAATAAAATAAAAATCAGAAATTAGAAATGACTTTAGTATCTTGTCTAATAATTCGCTTTAAAAACTGTTTTTCTTATTATTATATGTACGCATGAACATTTTGCAACCAAGGCATTTATAGTAACTAGCAAGATTATCTTATTCCAGAAAGAAATCTAGAAATTCAAGCGCTAGACTCCGTCCAAGTGGCTTTTGCTCTTAAGCATGAGCAAAGCCTCTTACTGGCTTCAATGCGCTGCGTGAAGCACAAATAAGTGCTCTTTTGCGCCTCTATCGATTACTGTAATATCGATTTGCGAGCGATCGATATGGCCCATCGCATAAATGTTTATTTGCTCGAGATGCAACGCATTTCGCTTCTTCCCATTTTTACTCATTAATGAGCAGAATTTTTGATTTTAAAAAGAAGAAATCTCTCGTAAGGAAGGTTAATTGGTTTATTATTTTTCTGAATAGTGGAGATTTAGATTTCTTTTTTTGTTTGAAAAAAGCCAGAATGTGAGACTTTTTAAACCATCATTTCCTGATTCGCGTTCATTAAATTGTATTAAAGAAAATTATTCAAGGGTATGAGTCTTAATTGAATTTCATTTGAGGCGAAGGAAAAAAAATGGATCTCACGGTTTTTATTATCTACTAAAGAATAAATAATTTTGAATTCGGTTATGAATGAAGTAATCATCGAAATGTAAAGTTCAGTTTTCCAACATATTTTAAAGCTAATACAGTATTTTAAATTTATAAACTTGTATGTGTTGTAGATATCGATTTTAATAAAAATGGGATTATATATTTCAAAAAACATTATTTTTATTATTTTATATTTTATGCGAAACTTTTTAAGCAATTTTGTTAATATTTTCGTAGCTTGCAGATTTAAATTTTTTAGATTATAAATTTAAGAAATATAACCGAAATATTTATTTTTCATGCAAAAGATGATTTTAATCTTTATATGCAAAGATGGCTTTAATTCCACAGTATAGAAATGCAATCATTCATCAAATGCTCATCTGATTCTACTATTTCTTTCATTCGATCATCGAATTATTCTATTTATCGAATG
This sequence comes from Argiope trifasciata, assembly GCA_026543055.1. Classification (NCBI taxonomy): domain Eukaryota; kingdom Metazoa; phylum Arthropoda; class Arachnida; order Araneae; family Araneidae; genus Argiope; species Argiope trifasciata. The sequence goes on along the minus strand of JAPMOQ010055483.1, from coordinate 3,304,464 downwards.
TTGCTACATCTTTTTCTCTCATTTTCTTTTCTTGCAATAACTGAATCACTATCATCTATTTACAGTTAAATAAAGCTTATAACCATAATTAATCAAAAAAGGATTTTACTGCTTCTTTCATTCCATCGTCAAATTCTTCGATTTATTAAAGGTTGCTACTTCTTTTTCTTGCAATAATTAACAGCATCAGTGTTATCTATTTACAGTTTAAAAATATCTCATAACCATAAATAATCGAAAAATATTTTTAGATATTACTATGTAGTTAAAATACATTTAAATACATGAAAAAAAAAGACATCAAAGAAAAAAAAAGTTAGAACCTTTTTAATATCTTCAAAAAAATATTATAGCTTCAAAAATTTATGACGCATTGAATTTCACTATTAACTAATACAGGTATTTCCTGCTTCTATTTTACCGTTGCTTGGCACCGACACAATGCAGTATGAATTTCATATATTCAAAGGTATTAAAATATAGCCATCGTAAAGGAGGTTTTATTTGTGTCATTGTCACTTTCATAACGTTGTATAATCATAAAGATGAAACATTGTTTTCCCGCGGAAAAAATAAAATTTCGCCGAACAACGAATGCGATGTCCGACTGACCGTGCAATCACATATTTGGCAAGAAAGTGTATATTTATAATATCCTAAACTTCGGAATAAATTTTGAGTGCTTTTTGAATAAAACCTTTATCACATTTCCAAAGAGTTTGCATTCCATTGAAAGAGATATTATTTTACGCTGTTTTACTGAAGGAGACTGTATTCTTCTTCTGTAGATATAACTGTATTGATCTTCGAATTGAAACAGAATTTATTTTATTAATGTATTAAAGTAGCCGCTCAGTGCGTTTCTGAATGTATATGACTTTTAATTTAAATCTGGATTGCAATTTATCTTGATTTTTGAATTGAATAATGATGTTTAAGAATCATTTATAATAGATATGTATTATAGATATTTTATAATAGATGTGGAAATCAATAAATGAGACACTTAGTAGAGTGAACTATTATATATTATTAATTTGTATTTAAAGATAAATTATTTTTAAGGTTTAAAATGCGTTTTTAAAGTTGGTAAATCTATTAATTTATACATTTGAAAAAGTTATTCGACGAAAATAGGTATAAAAATTATTTTGTAGAAACGGGTTTTCAAATTTGTTTCTATAATTTACTTTTAATGGAAATATTTTAATTATGTTGTTCGGTTGTTGTTTTTTGTTATTAGAATTTATCAACTTTCTTGAATAATCGCTAAAAAGGACCTTTATTTATGATGTTCACGATTTGTGGAAATAATTTAACTCGAATATGCGTGAAGATTTGGTCCAAATAAATTCGACATTTTTCTGCACAAAAATAACTTTCTTCTGTTCAAATGATTTCATTCTTTTATAAAATAATTTAACCGATTAGTTTTTATCATTTTAGCACATAAAAGCGTGATCTAAATATCATAGAATTTTTTGTTCAGAATGCATTATTGTACTAAATTTAGTACAATAAATACTTATACGATTTTTATTGGTACTTAGGATAACCAGCATGAATGCTTATGTTGTTTAGAAATTTAAATTTACATACAATTGGTCACGAACTTTTAAAATAAAATTTTACTGCTTATTTTCTGCTTGCTGGATATTTTCATTCCTTTTCTTCATAATGCCCACTTTTTAAAGCAATTTTTTTAATAAACATTTATAAATGTAATCAAGATTGTTCCTAAGATAGTGATTTCACTGTGTGCAGTATTTTTTTACTAACTAGATATTTTATTTAATTCAATACAAAGATTGGTATTTCTAATTTGTCTTTACGGTACTTATTATATGGATGTGACTTTATATAAGGCATTTTTTTCTTATTTTTTCTTGTAAAATTACTTATAATCAGTGGAAGTATTCTTAGTTGATCTTTTACTTCATTAACAAAAAATCTTACTACTAAAGAAAATGAATTTTCTTTTCATAAAATTTTGTTACATTGCAAAATATTTGAAAAGATTTTCTCAAGAATACCCCCCCCCCATCATTAAAAATCAGCCGAATGTTATAAAATGCTATTTATTAAATTTTTTGTATAAATAAATAAGAACACTTTTTTACCAACTCTTGAGCCGCATTTTTAACAAAAATATTTGTGTTTTAAACAGTCATTTTTCATAATTTTTCTAAAACTAAAATTTTTTCAACTGCTTAAGGACGTTTCCGAAGACAACTATTAAATGTAACTATTAAAAACATTCGTAGTATTAATTTAAATAATCTTTTTTCCTTATTTAGGAAATTTATTTATTTATGCAAAAAAAACAAGAAATCGTTTTCATTTTTATTATCATTCCGGAAAGCAAAATAGCATACAAAAGTGAATAGTTTTTTACATGTAAAATTTAACTAAATTAAACTTCACTTTACGAAAGCTTGCAAAAGCATTAAAATAAATTATTTTTAATGCTTGAACACTAGATGAATTTTAATAAACTTATAAAAAATACGATTAAGAAACCTTTGAAATATTTTTAAAAGATGTTTTTGAATTATAAACTTCATCGAAGCGATCATCACATAAAATTGAACCTGCTGACGCTTAATTAACTTGTTTTTTACTCCTCAATTTGTCTGCACCCTTAGTCTAAAACATTAACTCGTATTTTCTCATAAGTATTCCATCTGCATTACATCGTATATTACTTTGGCGCACCTTTTCCATCCAAAGGTGCGCCTGAAACATCCTTTTCGTTCTCCCATCATTCCTAGGGTCGTAAAAGCCTAACATCCCCTTTCTCACATCCCACGAAATACAAAGAGCAGCTTAGAGGCATCCCTCGTATAAATTAAGATCATGGCTTCCTTCTACACTTGGAAACAACTATTAACACCACCTGTGTAAATTCAGCATTGTCTCTGTCACTTATAAGTGCTTATTATCGCTGTAGAAAGAGTTGATCAGCTGCTTCGACACTCTCGAATAAGTATATAAATTATTGACTGATTCTGTGGATTATTTCAATGAGTTATTTTATTAAGCGAACTTAATTTAATTTTCTGAGAAAGATGCTAAATATATGGTATTACTACTTACGTTAAAGTAATGAATTTTTATTGTTATGTAAGTTACATTTTGTTTGACTTAAAATGAGCATTGTTATTGAATTAGAGGTTCTAGTTCATTTCATTGAAACAATCGTTCAGGCATGTTCGGAATGTATTATTTCGTCATTAAATAAACTGGAATAACATGCCAAATTTTTAATTGAAATAAATTTCTTTTTACTGAAATATGCATGCAAATATTCTAAATTAATGTAAAAACTTAATTACCTGCTTTCTAGTCTAAAATTTTGAGTCTTTGTTTTTCTTTACATAACGATATATTTAATAACAAGCATATTTCGTTTATTCCATTGTGGTTTTTTTTTATATATATAACAAAACGTTTGTAATTGAAACTGAATTTTAAAAAATGTTTTGGGATTGTTCTTAAAATTCAATAGTCGTATTTTAATAAGTTATAAGTTCAGCAAAAATACATGAAACATTGAAAGTTTTAAATTGCAGAATGAAGATTATTAATATTTAATAAAATCTACATTCCGACATTTTTATTTCTTAGCTTCTTGCTTTTGTTTACAAAAGAATGTGATTTAATAACCGTGATGAAGAGCATATTTTGCTCTTTCCATTATTTTTTTGAATACTTATATGATTATTTTATAAATTAAATCTAAATAATTTTTAGATCTATTCTTAAAATATACTATAGTTGTATTAAGAAGTTTTTGAAGTTCAGAAAAAATTGCATGAAACGTTGAATATTAAAACCAGCAGAACGAAGATTATTAATACTTTATAAAATTTACATTCTGCCATTATTCTTAGTTCCTTCGCTTTTGTTTACAAAAGAGTGCGATTTAATTATTATGTTTTAAAACATATTTTTCTCATTCTATTATTTTTAAAATAACTTATACGATTATGTTTATGAATAAATTCTAAATAATTTATTGGATTTGTTCTTAAGATACACAATAGTTATAGTAAGAAGTTTATATAAGTTCAGCTAAAATGCATGAAATGTTTTAAATTAAAAAGAACAGAATGAAAATTATTAATACTTTAAAAATCTACATTCTGCCATCGTTCTTTGTTTACTTTAAATGATATTTAAGTTATCTTATAAAAAAATTCAACAGAAATGGTATTTTCCATATTAAATACATCAGGTGGAATATCTTAGAAAAATTTACATTAAAACGTTGTAGAGAAACAGAGCAAATCATTTTACATTTAGTTGCTATATAGAAACATCGTTAATAAATAATTCTTTAGTTTTTTTTTCCCAGAAGGATTTATGATTGAATGGGGCAAAAAAAAATTGAAATAAATTTAAAAATCTGAAAATGACGAAACGTTTTGAATATTTTTTCTTTGAAATAAAAATATATTTTGTTACCTTCAAAACACTTTCTTATGGCATTTTACTTCATTTCAATCGACGATTATATCTCTAAACATAACATGCGGAGTTAAAATATTTTTGATTCAATAATCATAATTAAGATAAGATAATCATCACAATTAAAATACGTTAAAATTTAATAATCATACATAAGAAAAAACTATCTGCATGAAAGTACTGCAAAAAAGTCCTACTAAAACAGATGTATTACTAAAAAATACTCATTAATCACTAATATGTTATAGTCAAATGAATAAGTTACTTTATAATTCCCTTTTTTTCATATTAAAATAGTATAGACTACAATGTTATTAAAAAAGTTGCTAAATTTTATCCAAATATGAAAAATGGGAAAAAAATTTTAAATATTTTTCAACTATTATTTTTTATAATATATTATGTATACATCAATAACATCAATAAAAATAATTTCCTTTCTCAATGTCTTCAATGTTTATATATATATATATATATATATATATATATGACAAACAGTAAACTAAATTATTAGATATTATTAGTTATAAAATAAAGAAAAGTATATCTACCAATGGGAACGGCACAGCATAAAGTTATTTTACGACATTTTCACTACTTGCTTGTCGCATGTAGTTTTGATGGCATTCCACGCGTTGTCACCATTGCAAAATTCTGTCAACTATTAAGTTGTATGAGACATCAGTTTCAAAATGTATACTGAAAAAGAAAAAAAGGTAGTAAATCTGTAATTATGAAATTCAAGGACTTCCATTTCTTCATAATTCATAATCACAATAATATGCACATTTGAGATCATTCAATGCAAGAATATAAATTAAGATTTAAAAGAAGAACGTATATTATTTTTAAACAGGTTTTACTTTCAACACAAAAAAGTTTAATTTTTTATGAATTTAAAAAAAATATGTGTTCTCATACCGCGAATAACTAATTTTGTTATTCGATGTCGGAATTCTTTTAAAATAATATCAGTTGTTCAAATACATCAATATGAAGTTATTATGATCATGAAATTGGGCTATAAATCATGGTATTATTACGATTATAGTTGCTGCATATTAGAAAGAATGTTTTTCTTTATAAGCTATGAATATCTATAATATTTTTACATTTTAAAAGTTTTCATCTCACTCCAATCTTATTTATGAAACTATAATTCATTATAAATTACAAAAAATAACCATCATTCAAAATATAGTTACTTTTTTCTGTGTATTAAAATATAATATTATATATCTATTAATATCATAACTACTTCATGAAATATAATATTTATCTATAAATTGTATATATTCACCTTTCTTTACATTCACATCTGTATAATCTCCCTGTACTTCTTTTAAATAAATAACTTGGGTTTAAGATATTTCATTTAAAAAGTTGCAAATTTGACAATGAAGAACCTAATGTACATGAAACAGGGCTTGATTTTATTTTGATTATTAATATACTATTTTATTCTACAAATATAAAAAATAAAAATTGTTATAATTGTCAAAATGATAATTATCGATAGTTATAGGAATGTTGAAATATAAACTTACTTGAGTTTTCAAAAAAAAAAAAAAAAAATGCATCTCTTTTCCATTAGCTATGAATTAGAAATATAGCGAGTTAAAATATAAATTTTGTTGTAAATTTAAAAACTGAACATCTAAATCGTAGAACTATGTTGACTTTTAAACTATTCTTATCATAGAGATGCGGTAGTACTTTAACAGAATGCATTTCCGTTTGTTTTTTACCACTACACCGTATTTGTTGATAATATTTTATCGGTATCATTCCTATCCTCATCCATAGGAAATATTATAGACATCTTTTAATTATTGCATCTATGAGTCAGTGTTAGAATTTAAGTCCTATTAATATAATACACGCAATTTTAATTATATCGCTTGTTTGCACGCATTTGCCATTTCACTTATTTAAATAGATTATTTATATGCGCGTATGCATACATGGATAGACAGATAGTGAAGTTCGTTAATTATTTTGATGGTGCAAAAAACCTAAAGTAAGCTATACTGCGCCAGTCATATGGTTTGAGATGACACCAAGTGTGAAGTTAAAATAGTTAAATATTAAAAATCAAGTCGGTAAAACAGCAGCAATCAAAACATGAGAGATTTGGCAGGTAAAACAAGTTTATTGTTGAAGAACAGTTATATAAAATGATAAAGCCCAATATTTAAAAAGTTGAAAATATATCAATGGGGAGGTTCTCCTACCAATTCTCGTATGTTAACTGAAGTTAAGTTAAAATATATCATGCGATGAGAATTAAAGATGGGGCACTCAGCTAGGATATATGTAACTTTAAAATCAACATTACATGAAGGGCATCTAGGTGCTCTCTCACCAAATAATAGATATTTGCGAATAAAACAAGTATGACCGAGGATGATAGTAAGTATGAGAGTATGGCAAATATGACAGTGAGAGAGAGAGAATCGAAGCAATAATTAAAAACGAATTTTTGAAAAAACTGTAAATCTGAGTTAAAGTAATATAGTATTCCAAGTTGTCCTTCTGAATAATCGTCGCAAGGAATTTTAAATCATTAAAGACTTGTTTAACTTGTTGTATTTCAATTGATAAGTTTGTAATCAGTTTTTTTTGTTGTTGTTTTTCAGATATTTTAAAATAAAACATTTTTTTATTTGAATTCTTATAGAAAATGAAATATTTAAATATTATCAGAATTTATTTAGCAGTTAAACGATAAATTATGGTTTTAAAGCATAGCATCAAATACTAAATGAATTTCAGAAAAATTTATCCCAAGAATACATGCTATTTGATACAACTATTTTTTAAATTTATTTTTACAATGAATTTTGTGAAGATTTGGAATAATTGGTTTCTTGAGAAAATCAGGATGCTCAGGGTTTTAAACTTAAGAAAGAAAAAAAAAAAAACTCATTCAGGAAGCACATAAGCATAAACTAATTTGCCTCTATGAAGGGTTGCATAACGCATAGACAAATTCTATTTTACTACAAGTATAGGTGGTATTCCCATGTGAAATATTCAAGATATTGATGGAATTTATTTTATCTGTACTATAAATTTTGTAAAAACACGACAGAATTGATTTCTTGAAAAACGTCGATTGTTTTGTGCCGTGAAACTTAAAATTCCTTGAGGAAGCACATGGGGAGAAAAAGATTTGTTCATGTGTTTGGTTGCATAAAGGATAGGTTAATAATATTTGACTTTATGCATAAACAGCATTCCTATGTGAAATATTCATGATACTGAAGGAATCACAATCCTGATTTTTTCCCCCAATTATGATGGCTTAATTTTCTAACTGTCCGACGAAATCGAGAAAGACTTTGTAAATGACACGCAAATGCAGCATACTTGTGGAATTAAATATATATTAACTGCACGAGTGACACTTTTATGTAAAATATTCTAGGTTTTGAGGAGCGAAAACGGATTTTTTTAAAACTTTCCAACTATGATGGCTTCATTTTCTATCTTTCTGACGGCAAGGGATCGCGAATGCTTTGCAAACAAACACGCGATTGCTTGTATATTAACAATTTTTTGTTGTTTTGTTTGAGCATTTATTTACAAGTTTATAGGGCTGTAAAATAAATTTATGATATCCTTAAACCTGCAGAGCAATTTATTTGTTTTTATGGCTTAATACTTATTTTTATACGCTTGGAGGATGAAACTACTCCTGTTTAATCTCATTGTAAAAAAGAAAACAAATATATCAGAAGAATTTTTTTTAAAATTTAACTAAAGACTATGTACAGTCACATGACATTTACAATATTTTATGACGCAGTAGTATTTTATCGCGATGAGAACCAGTGTACACCATTTGCAGGATTCTTTTATTCAACAGGTAAAAGAGCATACATGGATGGTACTTATTTAAATAAGTACACAGCGTTTGGTTCTTAGTGTTTTAAACTGCTTATGGTACTAATTTACAGGAGAGGTACAGTAAAATAAAAAGATTTTTCCAAAGGAAGTTCATCAAAAATTCTAAATTTCTTTATCTTTTTTATCAATATTATCTTGCAAATGCAGGGAATAATTTTATTAAAAAATAACTTATTATTTTATTAATTCTGTTTATTTTTACCAAGTTTATATGTGTCAAAAGAAATCAATAACAAAATTATTTTTGTAGGATTAATCCCCAATTTTGAATAAATTTTGTTATAAACCCTGCAATTTTTTATATTTTTGTAAATTCTCAGAATTCTTTTGCTTTCTTCTTAATGAAATTTTTAGAAACATATATTTTTTAATAAATATATAAAAAATAATATCTTTTCTTTTTTTCAATAATTTTTGGCAAAATATGACTCTACAGTGATTTTTCAATCAAACATTGATTGTTTTTAATTGGAAATAATGCATTTTTGGCCTATGCTTTGGTCACCATTTAATTTATATTAACTTCTTTAATTAATTTAAGCCAAAACTTCAAAAAAATTATTTCTCTAAATTCTCTACTTCGTCAAATGGTTAAAAATGCTAGGAAAAAAAAGGGTTAATTTGTCCTTGGTACTAATTACATATTTAGAAGAAGACAAAAAGAACATATTGGTCGAAATTATCTGTTTGTAATTCTGTTGATGATGTGTACTTTATCACCAAAATTTGATTTGAGATGTATGAAATAGAACTAGAAAATAATAACACCTGCAATATGAGAATCCTGATGCAATTAATTGCTTGTATTTTTTAAGCAAAAAAAGGTAGCTATAAAATAATTTGCTTCTTAATATTCTTTTTTTTTTTATACCTTTTTTAAAGGCTAAAAAAGTTTTGTATAATTTCAATTTATTCCTGAAATTGACAAATTTAAAACCTATTTTTAGAAACTTTTACTCTCTTTTTATTATAACATACTGTATTATTATACATATTTCAATAAACTTTAAGTATATCGTATATCATATAATAAAAGAAGAAGTTGCAATGCTAAAAGCGTTATCTGTCAAATTCATTATATATTTCTGTTCTGAATAAAAATCAAATAACAAATGAATTTAAGAAGTATAATATTAATCGGAAAATTGATTGAAATATGATAATTTACTTTTAATGAGTCCAATTTATGCAATATTTCACTCATCTATTCAGATTTAAATTAAAGCCTTCAGTGTTCAAATATCTAACAAAATATTACTTGTCCATTAGGTAAACTGGAAAACTTGTGTTCCACGGCCGAAAGATATGCCCACAACTCAAAACTTTCAGAAAATGTCAAAAAATTGTGCCCCGTCTCCATGTCATAATTTGCCGCTCTTCCAAGCCATAGATTCCAGGTAGATATTCGATAAAAAGGCGTTAAGAAGTGCAAACGCCTCTCTAACCGCTCTAATATGCCTTTTATCGGCGACTTAACTGCCGACCGAGTTTTAAAGCATATTCCAGGCATCGTTGGAAACCATTAAGCACCCAGCAGGGAAAACTTAATGTCATCGGTAACTGTTCACCTGACTTTTCCGTAGGTGAACACGTTTTTGCCATTAAATGCTGTTATGAGGCCATCAACGGCGAGTCCCTTAAACGCTCTCCCGGAATGACCCCAAAGACTCGATTCCCGGCGATTGTTTGAAGCGATCTCATCATCGACGTAACGGGTCTCTTTTTCTCCGCGTAACGGGTCCCTCTTTTTACCGCCCGTTCCTCTTCTCGATGGGCCATGAGCGCCTTTTTTCTTTCTTGCCATGAACTCTTTGCCGGAGTTGACTGATAAAATGGTCACGCGAACTGGATCGTTTGTCGCGCATATTTGCTTGTGAACATAGCCATTTTTTTATTTTCTTTTTTCCTCTTTTTCCCTTTCTTTCTATTGCTCCTTCTCTTTTCTTTTTGTAGCCCCTTATCATGTCGTTTGTTTCCATGTTTATATAAAGAAAGAGAGATGGGATGGGTATTTGAACAGATTCCCTCAACAGTTAAGGTCAATTTTCGTCCATACATCTCTTTGATAAAGTACCGTAGGTCAAAATAAAACGGAAAAATTTGGATACAAAAAATAAATTTCTTCGTTTGTAGTTGGATAGCAATATAGTGCATTTTCATTTTTGCGGTGGTTTGTAAAGCACTTAAGAACTTGAATTTTAATTTTAAAAAATTGCTTTTTTATCAGCATTTTTTTTTTATGTACTTTTAGTAATATAGCTCTGAAAAATATTAAGAAGAATAAAACTCATGACATTTTTATGGATTTAAAAATTATAAATGTTTTTAAAAATATGAAGGTATTACATTACTAGTTACTTAAAGAATCACAAAATACTTTATAAACAATGCCCCTTATCATGTCGTTTGTTTCCATGGTTATAAAGAAAGAGAGATAGGATGAGCATTTGAACAGATTCCTTCCACAGTTGTTGTCAATTTTCGTCCCTACATCCCTTTTAATTCTTCGTTTGTAGTTGGGTCGTAGAGCAGTGAATTTTCATTTCTATGGAGGATTGTAAAACGAATCCACTTAACAAACTATTGGTTATAAAATAGTATATGTATTGATAAAAATTCAAAAGAGAAATTGAATTTTAACAAAACATATTGCTTCTTCATCAACATTTTCTTTTTGTTCATTTTAGTAGTATATCTCTCAAAAATATAAAATTTACAAAATTTTTATAGATTTAAAAATTTGAAAATATTGGAAATATTTTTAAAAATATGATGGTATTAAAATACTTGAGTAATGATAAAATATGTTATAAATAATGTCCCTCATCATGTCATTTGTCTCCATGTTTATATAAACAAAGAGCTATGGGCTGGGTGTTTGAACAGTTTCCCTCAATAATATGGTCAAGTGAATGATCAACTTTCGCTCATACATCTCTTACAAAGTACTGTAGATCTAAATAAAAAGAAAAAATTGGATACAAAAAATAAAAATTTTCGTTTGTTCGTCGTAGTGAATTGTTATTTTAATGGAGGATTGAAAAGCGGATTTATTTAATTGAATATTGGTTAAATAATAACTAGCATATACATTGATAAGTATTCAAAAGAGAACTTGAATTTTAATAAAACTTATTATTTTATTGTTAACATTTTCTTTTTTTCACAATAATATATCTAATATTTAATAATATATCTTTTATAAATATTAAGGAGGGTGAGACTTATAAAAATTAAATTAAAAATTTGGAAAACTGAGAAAGGTTTAAAAATATCAAGGTAACTAAATTAATGATAAAATATTTTATAAATAATGGTTTATCAATTTTCTTCTTGTATTTCTTTCTATAGATAAATGTTATTCCTTAAATTACATCAAAATAATAACAAATATTAAATGTGGTAGGCAGCATTTTGATAGCTTTCTTTATTCTTATTAAAGTAGACTTCCAAAGGCGCCATGCGCCACCCATTTTTTCACATCGATTTTGATTTCAAAACTATTCAGCAAATAATTTATTTTATTATGTGTAAAATTGTAAGAAACTTTCTTCCCCTTGAATGAAACAATTTTAAAATAAAACATTTGTGCCACCTATTTCAAATGCATTATGAATCAAGAATACGAAAGTTTTCTATGCGCCTGTTTGCAAACAGTCATTTTCTCATCTTAAATAAGTTAGTCTAACTACATCTATTACCGGTAACTATCTAATTAATTAATATATTACTACCTTGTGCTTATTAGCTGGCTAACTCGAGCTAATAAGCGGTATTCAACTAAATATTATTATGTGATATCTATAAAAAATCATTTTAAAGATATCCAAAGCAATTTTTTATTAATTATAGCTAATTATGAGTTTCACTATTTTGAAGTTCTCGTGTATTTATTCTAGATTATTGAAAGAAAGGGAAATTTCTGCCACCATAAAAGATGTCAATATATATGCATCAAGAAATTTTTTAGCCATTATAATGTTACGCAAATAAAAGTTTTGTGTGTGTGTTTCAGGAAAAGAGACAATATGAGCTAGAGTAAACAATATAAACTAAAAATGTAAAAAAGCATTTTTTAAATACAAATTGAAAAGAACAATCAAATAAATGTGTACAATAATGTTAAAGAGCATGTTATATTTCCCTCGAACGGGAATAACAATACGTATTCTAATATTTTTTTATCGCTTTGTCGTATTTCGTTGAAAGTTTTTCAAATATCTAGAATTTTCTACGGCCAATTTAAGCATTCTGTGACTCTTGATAGCATTATAAGGGGCCTCTTTCAATGAAGTGCAATTTATTTTCACATGTTCGGTTAACAAGTAATAACTCTATTACAATTTTTCAACATTCACAAGAGAAAAAGAAAAAAAGAAGAAAATTAGTATAAAAAAATGAATTTTTTCCTATCAATAATAAATATTTCTGCTTTTTTCCTCTTTCATATTTAGTAAGAAAATGCAGTCTGATATTCACATCAGGAGAGAGTTCTTTTTTTGGAGCGATATTGTTTGTATTTTTACAAATTTTTTATTTACCAACTAAGCTAAATATTTTTTAACCGATTTGGCTGCCAATGCTCTCAATTCAGTGGTTATTGCCCATGTCACATTTTCAGCTAGGCAGCTGCCTTGTTGAAAATCTGACACTGGAAACGTTTGTATAAAGATTGCATATCAAATATATAATCTTTCACACACAGCTGTAATTCTCTTAATTCACGAATGTTTAGACATAGGGAGGTCTCAAACATAGATATTCATCAAAATTTTGAGGTAGAATATTTTGATCGTCTCATCACGTTCTCTTTATGTTTTAGATATGTGATAAAAATAAAATTAAGGAATATATTGTTGATGTCAATTAACTAGCATGGATTCATTTACATTCGCTAAATTCTTTGCTACACAAATTTAAATTAATAATTTACTACTTTTTTTTCCTGTAGGTAGACACGCGGACTTTAAACTAATGAATGAGCACTTTTTTATACTATTATTCCGATTTTCAATTTTGAAAAACTGCTTGTAATTTTCAAAATAAATAAACAAACAACTCACCATGTTTAGTTATTTATTAATATAAGAAGCATTAATTTTTGTTTCTGAAATAAAGGATTTAAAGTTTAAAAAAATGCCTTATGATATAACTAACTGCTGTTTCGGTTACAAGAAAGTGTAACAATAAAATTATTATGTTAATTATTTTACTGAACTATGTAAATTGAAAATAACAGTTAAAGTCACCAAATTATGTTTGAAGTTGAATATTTCTAGATTTCATATTAAGATTATAACAATGCGAAAACTAATTCCCTACTTATGTTTTAAAAGAAAGACAGTAAAAAAAATTGCCATAATGGCGCAACTCTATTTTTAAAAATTGCTTAGGGAAAAAAGAAAAAAAAAATCGTACCAAAAAGTACAGAAGTATGAGACCGTTGACAACGTTGTTACAATTTGAATCAATATTTACTGATCGATCCACCGTGATTTACGAGCTATCCATTTATACAAATTGTAATATCACGATCCGAGATTGTTTCTGATCTGACAACGGTCATGTCTGCAATCGCTCCTAAGTGAATCGTGGCCTGGGTTTCATTTCCTATGAAAATGAGTCATGTTTTTCAATTATTCATTCGTTCCTTCTTCTGCGATCACGATTCACCGTGCATTTGCATTGTTTCCCCATTGCCGTAAAGGAAGCTAATTATTTCGAGTGAATTACGCGCGACGGAGATTTCTCAAGATGGCCTCAAGACTCAAAGGAAAGTGACCTTTGCATGCTTTTTTTTTTGTGCTTACCAAAAAATATGTTAAATAGGCACGGAACCTTGCTAGAAAAAACATAAAAGGGGGAAGAATTCGTAAGCGAAGTGTTCAACAATAAATATCTTACAGCTTTGAGAATCAGATTATTAATAATTCGAGCTTATTATTAAAAATAATATTTAAAAATTTCTAGGACCACAGGAGATTACACCTGCATCTTTATAATATTGATAATAAATAATAGCCATGGATTCGTTACATATTAAATATAAACATGAATCTCCTTCAAAAATTATTTAAAAAAATTTAGCCTTAAATAATGTAATAACATATAAATATAATCAACAATTTTAATACAACATTATATGAGTAAAAGTTTTTATAAACATTCCATGACTTTAGATGCAACGCAATACTTCAAGCACATAGATGAGATTAGTTAGTCAGATTTTTTCATATGTTTATTTAAACTTGTAGAAAATAATGCAATATATAATAATAAATATAATTTTGTTACTAAATTTTTTAATGAAAAACTAACAATTAGCTAAGAATTAAAAAAAATGTAATTAATTAAGAATCTGAGGATCTAAAGTAATTTTAGAATAGAGAATTAAATACATTCACCACTAATTTAAAATACAGCAATTTTAAAAATATTTTTTAAGATTTAAGAAAAATATGACTTAAAAATTATACACAGATTTCTTGTTTCATAAACGTTTTGTTCTTATTAAATGCTCTAGATAAAAATAGTAATATTGTATTTAAGTAACTAAATGGAGGTATTAATTTTTGATGAATAAAATGTCTTCACGTATTTTTCCCGCAGTTACAATAAAGGCATTCTCAATTTTTTTTAAACTTTAGCCGATAAAGTCTTATAAAAATAAATAGCACTTTAATACTACATTATTCTTTTATGAATAATAGTAATATTTAGCAATGATAAACAAGTAACATTTTAATACTACTTATTCTTTTATGAATAATAGTAATATTTTGAAACGATAAACAAGTAACATTTTATTTACTGCTACATCATTCTTTTATGAATGATATTTATTCTTAGCAACGATTAACAGGTAACTTATTGAACATCACGTAATTCGTATATAAGTAAAGAACACTTTTTTTTACTGAATTAAGTTTTTAAAGAAAATGTTAACAATTAAAAAATTGATACCAAATGATCATTGATAATTTTTGCAATTAAAGTGTAAAATATATCACGAAAATTTTGCGTTAAATTTGAATAATTTAGTATTTAAATAAATGTGCTAATATTTGTAAAAATAAAGATAAAATTCGTACATCATTTCAATTATGCTATTCCTTATTAAAATCGCAATCTAAAAGTAATGTTTAGGATGAATCCATGTTTTCTATACGAATTTTAGAGGGTATTAAGAAGGAAATATTATAAAAGTCTGAAACGCGAAATGAAACTAAAACTTGATAAAATATCTTGCTTTGACTGACAAAATTTTTTTAATACATTTTACTTAAAAGTATAAGATTCCTTCAATTCTCTTCTTAAAACTAAATTTTATGCACATGCTGATGATAGATGATAAATGTTACATTGAGAATTAGATAATAAAACCAAATTCTTTTCTGAATTAAATGCAAAACATTTATCTCAAGAAGTTTAATGAAAATAGTTTGATAGCAAATACTATGCCTGACTACTGCACAATCTGCTTGCAGCTTTTATCAAACAATAGTGGACCTGAAGAAATTCCTGATAATTCAATTTCCAAAGTCGATAAGCTGATTCGTGGAAGAATCTTTTGGGTCTGTTTTTCTCATTCCAAGTGCCTCTGAAATAAAAAGAATCAATAGTTTAAAATATAGTGACAGTTATTACTAAGAATGAAAGATTTAAATGAACTGTTAGATAAAACAGGACTGATGGTAATTGTAGGTACGTTGAGAATTTCCTTTTTCATAACATATCTGCATGATCAATCTCAAGGAAGATAAGGAAAAGAAATTTTTAAAAATTAGTTATTAATTCTAAAACTACATTGAATTTGTTTGAATGTAAATTGCATAAAATAACAGTTTTTCAAATGAATGCTGTTTATTATGATGAGTTTTACTATTAAAAGAAAAATATAGGATGTCCATTTTTTGTTGTTGTTGTTGAAGGCATCCGAAGTTGAAACTAATGACTGGAATGAAACTGTTTTTATACAGATTTTCGAAGGCATAAAAAAAATGAATACCACACCATTACTTACAAAACACCCCAAAAAAGAAATTTTGGTGTTGTAGGAAAGAAAACATTAAAATCAATATTCACAATGGAAACATAAAAGGAAAATTGAAAAATTTTATTAATGTGCGAATTGTAAAAAAAAAAAAAAAAAAAAAAAACAGTTGGAAATGCTCGAATGAATAATATTGAATCGAATGATCAATATTATAGTTATGCTTTTTTTTTTGCGCTGATGCAGTTTCTCAGTGCTTAAAATATTGCATTCTCTCTCTCTGAGTGCATGTGTGTTCCAGTTCCCAAGCCTTGGCACTCTGTAGATATATACTGCTAATTAAAATATTATGTAAAATGATGATATGATTCAATTTACTTTTGTAAAGAATAACATTACATTGCCTCTTCATGATGTGCATATATTTCCTTTGCAATCTTCCCTGTTGAATTGAACTTTCAAATACAGCCTGCTCTTTATCTAACAAGATTATGCTTTGAATGAAAATTGTATGGGACGAAACTAAATGGAAAAATGTCAGTTTTTTTTAAAAAAAAACTTTTAAGCAATGGGCAGTATAGTAACTCACTCAACTACACAAATGCGCAGCATTTAATTTAATTTTTAAGTTGATCGAAAATTCAATTTTTATTTCAAAACATTAAAAATATACCGGCATTCTTTGAAAAACGTCCAGAATAACCAAGTTTCTAAACAGGTTCTGAGTTATTTATTATTTTCAAAGATTTATATAGATTCTAGGTTATTTAAAATGTGTCTGTCACATTTCAAAAATATTCTAAAATAGTCTCGAACCTCCCAGATATTTTTATCACCATGGAAAGCTCTACCATTTTTTTAAAAATATTTCAGAAATTTAACTTTTTGTGATATTTTAATTGTTTTCTCTTATCTCTGGTATAAAAATAAGTTCAGTTTTCCCTCTTTATGAAAAAAAATTACAAAGTTTTCTCATAAAGAGGAAAAACTGTACAACAAGTAATTTAGTGCGCAATATTTATATGTTCAATATATGTATATAACTGTATAATTATATGTTTTTGTTAATGAATATTTGTGTCATGTTTTTCTTTTTATATCTGTCTATACAAGTAGAAAAACTATATTATTCTATTTTCAGAAAATGAAATAAAAGTTATTATATTTATAATATTTGTATTTATTACTTTCGCATCCCGCAAATTCACATTCATTCGTTATTAAAAATGAGATTTATCTACAAATGTCCATTAGAAGATTTTAGCGCAGAAAGTGTTTTATATATTCACAAAGTTATCAAATCATTTCGATGCATTTGAAAGATAATTTCTTTGTTTGAGTGTTGAAAATAATAATAATAAAAAAAAAATCCAGCACGCATTTAGAAGGAAAAAAAGTCTTATTCACTGCCATTTAAAGCTCCTGTTCCCAAATACTTCTTTTTGAAATCAATTAGCGCAAGAAATTTACAATCATTTACTTTCCAATTCTTTTCTTCAATTCAGAATAAAGGAAATAAATTTGGATCCGATAGACGTGTCTAAGAGCAATGATTAACTGGAAACTACCTTAATACGAAAATTGACTCCAATTTGTACGGATTAAAAAAAATCGGACGATCTGACAAGAAAAGCGGTTTCTTTTCATATTTCTATTTCACTATTTGCTATTTTTCAGCATGATCGTGAAACGAATCTTAAGCTTGGTTTAACTTAAAGATAAGCGATTGTTTATTTTCGAAACATGGAATAATAGGAGATAATAATATAAACAAGCATTTAGCAGCATTTATTTGGTATTTCATACTTATATTTAATATATATATATATATATATATATATATATATATATATATATATATATATATATATATAACGTTTATCTAAATATTAGAAATAAAATCAAGATGAGTTAACCAGATGTGAAAGGGGAAAAAAATAAAATGATATGCAAAAGATAGTTTGATTTAGGCTATTTTAAGCATTCTATGAACAAAAAATTTTCATTTTTTAAATGTGCTAAATTCTTAAATAAAAGAAAAAAGTATTTTATTTTCTGTCGTAATTGTTGCATTTCATAAACAGCAATTAAAATATACTTATCCAGCATCGTCGTTGTAAGATCATTCATATTTATTAGTAAGTTAGAAGAAATCAATATTTATAGAAAATCAATTCTAAATTAAATAAATAGATCAAAGATTAGTATTAACCTATAATATCAGATTTATAACTTTAAAAAATATTGTATTAATATTAATCTAGAACGAAAGAAACTAATAAGATTAGGACATTAATCTAAATTAGCAGATTTACAAATTTTAAGTAGAAACTTGGAATATTCGTTGACAGAATCTCTAAATGACAGATCTAATCAACATTGATTTTTTAAAAGTTTGGTTGTAGAATATTAATTCCTTTAAAATATATATATATTCTCACATTCCATTAATAAATTGAGATGTTGTCATTTTTTAAAACAAAAACAAAAAATAAGAAATTATCGCAGTTGGCTGACAATTATGCTGGAAAGCCAAAATCCTTCCTTAAAATGACTTTCAAATGTCACTGATATAACCTGCAAGGGGGAAGTTAATTATGAATGTTTTGTTTAAGCATTGCTTTAATGATTAAATAGCCGCAATTCCGGCATTCATTTCCAATCTTCGATTTATTTATATTCGCATAGCAATTGTAGGATGTTTGGTATAATTTTAAAATATTTTCTGCATAGAAATAATAAGATTGCTATGTTTTAGTGATTATAAAAGTATAAAAATGTAGAAAATCGCTACAACATTATATTATTCTGTAGTTTTAATTTAAAAACATTTCATTTTTTCCTGTAATCTGAATTTACATTTGAAAAGTGTGAGGAATTAATCATATCTCGCATGATAATTAACATAGTATCGACACGATAAGTATCAATCAAAGTCAGAAATAAACAGAAGTGATTATATCAAATTTTACTGCATTCGATAGTAAAATAAGGAATAAAATGGTTTAACTCTTTTTCTCCCCACAACATACGTATAATAAACATTGCTGAGAATATATCCAAAGCTGAGATAACAATAGCAAGCGTCGCTTGAAAAAAAAACATATAAGCTTACATATTCACATGCATGGCTAAACACAATAAAAAGAAGCCAAATATAAATAAATTTCGCATTTAAATTAGTTTTCTTTCAAATGAACGAAACCTTATTTAAATTTCATAAAAAGAGGAACACAATTTTCAGTAATATTTATTAACTTGTAATTTTAAAAACAAATTCAATGGTGGATATGTAATTATCATTAAATACATACAAAAGTTCAATTTTACTTTCAGCACTTAATATTCAATGAATAATTGACAATTGGGCTAGTGCCCAATGATTAATGATTGCTCATGTTCGCTTATTGGTAAAATCATTATGAATATGTACAAGCTTCTTAAAACGATGAAATGTCAAAAATTGGAATTGAAAATTGAAAAGAAAAAAAAAATGACGTAATAAATTGCATCGAATAAATTTTGTAAATTACTACAAGCCGTTCAACCTTCGATATGAAAATAGTCTCTAATCATAGCTTATATGATTTTCGACTGTACTTAAAACTAGTTGTCTGATATTGAATCAAAAAGTGCCTGCTTAAATCTCAATTTTAATAACGCAGTTAATGAATGTTGCGGGATGCGAAATGTATCTGGTATGGTGTGAAATTGATTGCTGTTGTTTCTTATGATAGCCCTGAACTTTGCAGGACCGAACGGTTGTCCCCGTAGGCGAGGCCGCCAGACCTACACGCGATTCCAGACCCTCGAACTCGAGAAGGAATTCCACTTCAACCACTACCTGACGCGCCGGAGGCGGATTGAGATCGCGCATGCGCTTTGTCTCACCGAACGTCAGATCAAGATCTGGTTCCAGAACCGGAGGATGAAGCTCAAGAAGGAGATGAGGGCGGTTAAAGAGATCAACGAGCAGGCACGAATGGAGTCCTCGAAAGTCAAAGAAGAGGACAAGGAGAAAAATGGGGTGGACAAGAGAGAGGACAGGAAGACGGAACACCCCATTATCACTTCACCCACCTCGCTCATCTTGGAGGACAAAATAAGAAACCCTCCAAAGCCCTAACCCAACCACTGACATGGATGACCAGTCTTCTATAATCAGAGGGCTGGTGTTATCCACCTTGCTTTCTGCCATAGGCCATTGTTTCAAGTCGGTGTCAATTATACGTATTTAACAACTAAACCATAGCTCACCGTTGCGATGATATACGTAAGAACTACTTAATAAAAAAATATGACCATTTACCGTAAAGTATTAGTCGAACATTCTTCAAGGGCTAAGTTTGATACATATGAAAGTTATTGGCTGGAGGACGAGTGACTACGATTTATTTATTTCAGATTGTCCAACTGATCAAGATGTGTGTGACCCTTTTAAGACCAACGGGGGCATTTCTTTTTCTTTCGTGTAATGAGATTCTACTGCAGTTACGAGCAGGGGGTCTCCATTTTTCTCTTTTTTGTTCATATAGTATTTATTTTCAAAGGCATATTTCATCGAGGTGTCAACAGTATTTTCGCGGAGACCACCGAGAAAGAACTAAAAATAATTTAAAAAAAGATAAAGACATCCACTTTTTTCTACATTTTTGTTTCATCCAGAATAAGTATCGCTACTATCCTGAAGGCGAACTTCTAGTCTGCTCAGGAAGACTTTAACTTATGAATGTGCTGTGGAAGATCTGCAGTAATGGTCGACGAATCTCTAATTTGTGTTAGACAGTACTTTATCTCTCTCTTTTTTTTTTAAGTGATTGATTTTGTTCTATATTTTGAACGAACTTGTTATTGACCTTTTTGTTGTTTTTACAGCCCACGAACAATGTTTTACTCAGTACTTAAGTTTGAAACTTTTTCCATTGTTAAAACAGTTTTTTTTTTATTAGTGTCCGTAAACTATTCTTTTCTTACGGTCTGATATTTGACAAGGGGAAAAAAATGATACATACGTATTTCGAAAAGTGAAGTGTTGTAGTATTTTAAAAACAGTCTGTTTTTGGTGTACTATATTCGATGATATACGTAACTATGAAATATGATAACTGTGAAAGTTATGTATTTTCTGATGAACTTGTAGGAACGGGTATCCAAAATTTTCTTCAGTCAAAAAAGATTTAAAATATTTCCACATGTTTATATAGTCTGCCTACGAATATAGATTAATCTTTCACACAGATTAATAATACTTTTTATCTCTATATAGGAAAAAAATTAAGGTTCGTAAGATTTTCGTATTGGTCAGTTTTCATTTACTGTAATGTTTTCAATTGGACCTACAGTAAAAAATTTCCATAAAGCTTTGTTCATTAATAAAGTCGAAAACAGGAAAAAACTTTGCATCCCCCCCATTTTTACCCCAAAAAATAATCTGTGACTATGATTTGAATAATTAGTGCTTAAATATTAAATTTAAAGTATAGTTTGTCGTTAATACTAACTAGACAGAACAATTCTTAAAATGTTTATATTCTGTTTTTATAGTTTTTTATAACTTTCAGTGTAACTTACTTACTAAAAAATACGCTATAACCAGATATTTTTCCTTTATAAAGATGAACGAGCTGCGAAAATTTCCATTTTGATTTATTTGATTAATAAATATGCATGTTTTGAAAACTTCTTAAGTATTTTGCATGCCTTAAATAAATAAAAGAAAAACTTTCGGAAGCTCTGCTTATCACAAAAATATCAGTAAAGCTTCTTTGATTGCAAATGTGATTAGTTTTTCATAGAACACTTCATAAAATGTAGAAAAAAAAATCTAATATTGCTTAACTTGATTGCAAAAAAATTTTAAGATTACTAATTTTAATTGCAAAAAATATTATTTCAAATTAATAAAATATTTAATTTCAAAATTAATTTAGAATTAAGTTTTAGCTTCAATTTGAAAATAAAACTTAGCATATAAAAGTTTTATTCTATTAAACTTTTATATGATAATTATTGTATGAGGCAAATAGATTTTTAGGTGGTGGAACGTTTTATTTTCAGTACTTTATGTTGACTAAAAAAATCCAATCTCTTCTGACTGAAGAAAATTTCTCTCATTCAGATTCCCGAAAAGTTTGTGACTGCGATTTTTAATACATAATTATAGTTAGGTATACGTATTTTGTATTTGGGCTTTGTTTTAGTTTATAAGCCTGTTGAAAGCCTGTTCATTGCAATGAATTTGAGTTGGTGTTTTGTGATAAGCTTTTTTATGAAGTTGCTTTTAATTATAATCTTAGGTAGAAACAGACCTTCTCTGTGATCTTGAAAAAATATTTCTCGTGCTTGTTATCACATCTGCATATTTGAAAAATTATTTATATGAAGAAATTTGATTTTTAATACAGTTGTTTTGTTGAATGAATTGTGCAAATTGTCGGTAGCGATGTATTTTATTGTATGAGGTTTCTTTGAAATATGTGTTGAATTTTTAGGCATAGTTTTTTTAATTATTAGAATTAAAAAACAACTGCTGTATCAAAGGTTATCCAGACTTTTAAGTTTTTTTTTTCTTCTTCTTAAACAAATAGAAATCATTTTAAAATATTGATTGAAATGTGGCGACCCATGATATTAACCATCAAAACATTCACTCGATAATGTTCAGACTTAGATTTTTGTTTTAATTTTGTCATGAAAGACTTTAAAAATAATTCCTCTTATGATAAATTTTGGGGAGCATTCACATTTGAAGTAAAGTATTTGTTAAATACATGTACGGTGCTTTCAATTGGATTTAGCATTTAAATCAGTTGGGATATATTCCCAAAAATATAATTTAGTTGTTTAAGTTATATTATATTATAAATAAACTATTGCCTAAATAATAAGTCATTAATTTTATTATTAATAATCAATTCTGTTTATTGTTATTAATCAATCAAATGCAATGATAAATTACATTTTATTATAAAACCGAGAAATATGCAAATCTGCTAATATCAGGGGCATTAAAGGACTTCATGTCTTAACAGACCAAACTGATTATCCCATAAAACAAATAATATTGTTATATTAATGCTTTAGTTCATTTAAGCATGCAATGCTTTGTTAATAAAAAAAAATGCCACAATAATCCTAATATTTCAAATATTCCCAAATATCCAGGATACTCATGATAAATATATGAAATAGTTTAATTATCTGTGATTTGTTATTAAAATTGTGCAATAAAATTATTTAAATCGCAATCAAGTTGTTGTTAAATAATGCAAACTTTAATTTCCAATTTCTTTTATTATCGGCATCAAATTTTGTAACTATATATATATATATATATATATATATATATATATATATATATATATATATATATATATTTTTTTTATATTTATAAAAAAAATGTTAATAAAAATAATGATCCCCATTTAAAAAAAAAAAAAAAAAAAACTAGACAAATCGAATTTAAAATTTGGCACTGGTTTATTGAAAAGAAAGTTTTGAAATATATTTATTATAAATAATGCACATTTAAGCCTTGAAAAGATCAAAATTAATTGTGTTAAATGATATAAGGAGTTTTTGAATCTATATAATTAAAAAAAAAGGTGATAGAAAAAAAAATGAGAGATTTGTGTTACACTGAAATTGTTTCAACATGGACAACCTTTGATACAGCATGCTAACATCATTATTCATAGATGTGAAAAAAAATCTTGAAAATGCAAAGTGATGCATCTTCCACTATGCAAGTGTTATCTCAGGTTTAATCAATCAGAAGATTTACAATACTTGGTCTAAAATATCTGTGTATAATAAATTTTTTTTCTACAAAAGAAATGGATGATGCTTGGATTTATCAAGCAAACAGCTTCCATTTTTGTATCTGATGGCAATAAAAACATGCAGAAAACTAATAGCTTTTGGTAGCTAGTTTTATTTAAGTTTGCGTCATAGTCACAATTTAGGTAAAAGTGGAGAAAATTAATTTAATTTCATTGCAAATTTAAGGACATTCAAAAATAAATAATCTTCTAGTTTACTGAAAAAATTATATAATTTTTGAAATTTATAAAAGAAATATAATCAAGAATAATGAAAAGTAATTCTTTTAGTGACTTGATGAAATTAAAAATTAATAAATAATAACTAAGCGATGAGGTATCATTTATAAAATATACTTTTTAATAAAAAGCGAAAAAAATATTCAGTATAGTCAAAAATTTTATGGTTTTGATTTTAAAAAAATGCAAAATATTTTACAAAAGAAATTCATAGTTGTTTGTCTCTTAAAATTATATTCTAAAAACAGATTTTTAAAAAAATTAGCGTATATTAGCTTGTGAAAATAGCATTTTTTAAACTATTAGCTTTGAAAGACAAAAAAAAAAAAAATTACATCTTCAATATATTATAAAGAATTATAAACTTTCGTAAAACTAGCTTTCAAAATAAGGCTGAAGCTTTGAATTGGAAATTCAAGTTGTTCAAAATACGTATTTATCTTTAGACTTTTCATCCAACGTTTTTTGTCTGTGTAAAAAAAAAAAACATTTTCTATGTGTGTAGTGTCCGCCAAAAAAATGTATTTGTATCGGTCTTCAGTTAGCTGTAGCTCATTGTCAACTCTGTAAGAACCATTTCTAACCATGTCTTGTAGATTCAAAATGTGAAAAAAAATCATGTAGGTTTGCCAACGCACATATAGTTATAATTTTAGCATTCTAATATGCTATAATACAAACATGTGCAAAAATTTACAGCACAAGCAAAATAATTTCATGCCAGTATGTAAACATTTACTATATCTAATTTACCAATATTCATGTTTGTGAAATATGAAAGAAGTAAGTTATCTTTTCTGATGGATTTTCAGACATGTTTACTGTTCGAATTTTAGTTACTAATGAATCCTATTGAATGTCATCATTGTAAAGAATTAGTGATCAACATAGCGAAGTGCTAAATTTTTGTTTTATTTTGAAACAATTTTTGAAAAATTTCCTATGGTATATCAACATTTCCTATGAACGTATTTATATGATTCCTTAATATACGTACTTTGCAGAGCAACTTGTGGCCTTTTCAGATATACGTAAAACGAACTTTTGCCTTACATAATTTGTCCCCTCAGTAGCTCAATTCCTAAAAAGAGAAATAAGAAAATCAAGTATTAAAGCAAAGTACTTACACTTGTTTATTTTATGTAATATTATCTCAGTTTTGTGATTCTAAATAGTGAGAAAGTCTCATAAAAAACAGTAAACTGTAATAAAATTTTTGATTTTGATTTAATAATTCATTATACATGTTTTTAGATACTAAAAAACAGCAATTTTTTAAATCTCATGTTTAAGTCATATTTTTCTCGAGCATGATTACTTTATTGATTGAAACAGCTCCAGAATTTTGTTTAACTGATGTCACTAATAACCGAATTAGTTCAAAGTAAAAATAATTTAGTAAAAATACCGGACATTATTCGGATAGATTATACCCAACGATAGTTCAAAATTTAATTCAAACTCAGAAATAAAGAAAAAATTTGGTAGGACATTTTTTGAAAAGATTATATCCAGCGACAATTTAAAATTTAATCCAAACTAGAAATAACAAAAAAAATTGCTTTTTAAGATTATAGTCAGAGAAGATTCAAGATTTAATTCATATTAAAAGTCATTGCTTCAAAAAAATAAAGATTATGATCAGAGACCAAATTATGTGATTCATCAATATGCCCTGGGAAACAAAATTTTAAAATTATGTACAAATGTATTTAAAATGTATTTTTATTTTCGATGTATTTAAAATTATGAACAAAAACGAAATTCGAATAAACAGGATTTAAAATTTTAAAAAAATTGGAAAGGAAGCTATATATCTGCGAATCTCAAGACATTGTTCATTTATGATATGCTTTACTGTTGTTTACGGAATTGAATCTACTTCAGTTTTCAATTAGTATGATAATTATAATGTGCAAATAAAATTAAAAGCAAATCATAATGCATCATTAAATTATTTATAAGTAGTCTGTTCGGTGATGTTCTGGAATTCGGAGTAATTTTGTAGGTATTGCAATGTTAAATTGATTGCAGTAAAGTACTAGGTAAAGTTCTAATACTTTACAATGTTTATTACTTTATTCAGTTATATGCATTATATGCAGCTAATGGTAAATTTCATGATTTTTCATATAGCACAAAAAAGTATAACTCTGATATTTCTTGATATTAAGCACGTGCGATGACAGAAAATTTTTAAATATCTGTCGATTAACGTTAAACGTCTTTACAAAACATAACTAAAAGATAAGAATAGATTGTACATGAAAAGTGGGAAATAATGTTTTTGATTTGAAAAAAAAAAAGCCCAGAATGTTTTTCTTTGTTATAGCTTAAACCATATATGTAATATGCTATATTTATTAACAATTTTTATTAAACGA
The DNA here is from genome assembly GCA_026543055.1 of Argiope trifasciata. Taxonomy (NCBI): domain Eukaryota; kingdom Metazoa; phylum Arthropoda; class Arachnida; order Araneae; family Araneidae; genus Argiope; species Argiope trifasciata. The sequence continues at coordinate 3,277,645 of JAPMOQ010055483.1, read as the reverse complement.
AACATAATGCTAAAAAGACAGCTTTTTTCTGGACATTGAAATTAGTAAATCATATTTGTGTATTCTACAATTCTAGGGAATTTTTATCATTAATTAGTATTACAACTGGGTTGCTTTCAATCTTAACGATGTACCGGTTATCATGCTAGAAATATATATGACGGACGAAAATATACAAACTCATAATTACAAAATTATGAGACAAAAAATGCCTTTTTTTTAAATAAATTAAACTAAATAAAAAATGTTATTATATTTTTTTCAGTTAGTTTACATGAAATACAATTATAAGTAGAATATTTTCTGCGAAGCAAAATCTTTTTGTACTACTTTAAAGGCAGATGAATTTATTTCAGATATCCAGTGATAAAGACTGAAGAATTATGTGCAAAAATTTATTTATTGTTAAAATTTATCGTTGGACACAAATATGTAGTGTTTTTGTTTGGTATATCTGTATTCATACATAAAAAAACAACATTCTAAAAAGTACAAATGCTGTTCTATTAAGGTAGTGCTTATTCTGTTATATATTATCGTATTCATGTAATAATATTCCGAAGTTATGTAAATATTTTTCACCTAATGCAATAAATTCATCACCAGGAAATTTAATAGTTTATCTTTGATATAAAAAAACTTCTAAAAATGTTTAAACTACCTTTCACTGTTGAGTTCTGTCCTCTAAGGATTTTGATATTTTATTATTGTATTAAAAATGTAACTTGTGAGTAATTTATTCTACACTAAAAGTTTAGAATGAATTACTTATTGTTCGAATGAATTACTTATTGAATTACTAAGCTCTCTTAAATACTGGTGATTTTATGTTCTGATCGAACGTGTTTTGTTTGCAATTCGGCTTAGAACAAAGGTGTTTTGTATCAAAAAGTTGTGTATTTAAATGATATTTCACTCTTCTTTATTTGTACAGTGTCTTATATTTTATGTACAACAATGCTGCAATATTCTGCGTCGGTTTATTTGTTTTGACCTAAAATTGATTATAATTAAATAGTTACAACTTGTCATTTAGTGTATTTATTTACATGTGTTCGTGTGTTTCTTATTCAAAGAAAATATACACATGGTACTGTATCACTTGCATAATGAATTTTTAAAAATCATTTTCTGAAAAAATATTAATACAAAATTTCAAAAACAAATACCGCTCATTTATTAATTTAATTTATGTTTGAAATTATTTCATGTCTAATATTTCTAACTTAAGAATTACTTTTGTAAAAATATTATAATATGCAAAAAAATAAATTTAAAAAATCAAGATATGTTGAAATTTAAAAAAAATAGTGCTAGAATATTTCAAATTTTTAATATTATTATATAAAGGCATATCTAAAAATTTTCTTTTTTTCAAAATCATCTGAATTAAATTTTCAAAAAGAATTAATAATAGTTGAAAGAAAAATGGCATAAAAATAAAATTATTATTGTTGAAAGTGCAAATTTATAATTTTATGATCTCCAAATTTTTTCGAAATGAATGTTTTTGTGGAAAAATAACAACAAAATATTGGTTCATTTGTTCGCCATAGTTTTATTTTTCTTGTCTCTATTAGAGTGACGGACTTATGCCTACTTTTCGACATTATTAAATCACTGTTTTGGAACCAATGAAGAATAGGGGAAATAAATATGCATTAAAACAAAACAGAAAATTAAAAAAAAATAACGATAGAGTAGTTTCAAATTAATTGCAATATTTTTTTTTAATTATTAGTGAATGATATATTGTGCAAGAATGAAAGTGATACAATTGAATTAGTAAAAATTTCGATTTTAAGATGGTGTTAAAATATTTCTTGTAAGATGATTTAGTACGAATTATTCAGTTGTTGCCGTGGAATTGCCAAAAATTCATTTAATTTTTAATCAATAGAATATTTGATTAATTTTGTGAATTTCGAAAAACTTACAATATTCTTTTACTTATCTTAAAAAAATGTGAAAATTTTGGTTGAAATCGGATCAATTATTTAAGAAGATACAAAGAATATACTTCCTGTACAACGAAAATCAAATGTAAAACATGCATAGTTTTTAAAACTGCATGCCTAGATGTATCTGTAAATTTAGTTCAGATAGGGATAAAAAGCATACACTAAGAACTAATTCAGCATGAAATAAACTACCGTGAAGCAAATAAATAAAAAAAACATAATTTTTAATACTGCATGCCTGGATGTATCTATGAAATGAATTCAGATAAACAGAATTAAAAAAAAAGCATTCATTGAGACCTTACTCAGCATGTAATAAACTATTGTTAAACAGAAAAAGTCATATTTGCAATAAAGTCACACAACTAATTACATTCATTGAGTGAATTCCTCCATATATGTAATATGTATTTAAAATACAGACTAATTTAACTTTGTGTAATATTTCGTAGTTTTCTTTTTTTTCATTAAAAGAAATTTTTATGCAGCGAGAAATGATAACAACTTCTACATTTTTACAACGATGACGATACAATCGGACTTAAGTATATAATTATTAAGAAACAAATTAATTTTATTTTCAAGGCTTCATTTAGGCTAAGATGTAACAACAAATTATGACCTAAATTGTGCCGATAATATGAACCAACCCGTGCGTTTCTTTTCGGAATTTAGACACAATCTGCCTAAAACAAAATTCTGCTGAAAGATATCTAACAAAAGTATCTTTGTTAGATATAAATAGCACATTTAACTTTAAAAAAAAGAGAGAGAGAGACAGTTAAAAAATGAATTTCACTTTATAAAAATTTAATGTATATAATTCCTTTACCGTAGCTGATTTAATTGTTTTTGTTGTGGCTACTTATGATATGTTTCAAGCCCGCTAACAGAAAACTTAACGAAACAGCGATTTAATCCTAAATTAGCGTCCCTTGTTTTTTTTTTAAGTAGCGCCACCTAGGGCCAAGAATACGACTTAGCTACTTCATCATTCACAATCGCTTGCACAACCCCTTTTTAAAGGGGGACACATTCATGCTACTCACATATAGAACAACTATGCCCTAACCGGGGACGTCCAGATCACGGGGAAGCTGATTTATGTCCCTACCATATATTACCTGCCAAATTTGAAGATCTCTTTTCCTAACAGAAAGATTTGTACTGACTAATAAAAAAATAATACAGACAAAATTTTATAATTTATATCTATAACTACCACATTTTGTCCATATTAATTCTTACAGCTGCTGCATTTCAGTTCGGTTTGACAGATGGGGAACTCATGGAAATCAATGTCATATTAAACATCTGAATAAATATCTCGATTCAATAAAAGAACTTGAGGTTTGATTGCATTTCTTGTAGCCGATAATCTTTGATACACGATCGAATATAAACCCATAAATTGGATTTGGGTTATATTGTAGGTAAAAAAAAAAAAACTTTTTTAGATTGTTTGTCAGATGAATAATATGTATTATAGTGCATAATTTAAGCCAATAAATAGCAGCTTTAACTTTAAAAAAAAAACTTGTAACGATGGATGTTACAAAAAGAGTATTTAGAAACACTCTATATTTAGATAACTTATTGTTTGTTTGTAATCAGGTAGAAAAATAATCATAGACACTAATCAGATGTTAAATGATATATCTGAAGCCAGTTGACCTGTTTATTCATTGTTTTAATTGTGCCACTGAACGCGCTGGCATACATTTGTGTTCTGATATACAATGAAGTAATTCTTACCGCAGTACTTGAAATAATTTAGCCTTTTAATAGGAAATTGGCACGTTTATATAACTACAGAATCATATTTTTAAATCAAATTGTTTTAAAATTTTTCTGTGGAGTGAGAAGATATAAAATATAAAACAGATGGAGTGTAATCACAGCTATTAAAAAAACTGAAACACACATGGTTTGTTTCGATTATCCAAATTAGTGATGTTTCTAATCAGCTCGGGTAATCCTGGTTTTACATCATGAGAATCTTTAGTACAGAAGAAACATATGATGAGAAAAAATATAGCATTACAAGAATTAAGTATCTAAAATGGATTTTAAAGACTTACTCACAACACCTGTATCTAAATTTACTGTACTATTTAGGCTGGAAGAAATTTGCGAACCAAATATGACTTGAATAATGTACAAAGCTATAAAATCATTCACTCCTTTTATGCCAATTTCTTAGAGAAAAAATGTTCTTACAGAAAGTATAGTTATTAGCAAAAAAATTCTAGCTTGAGATTCAGTCTGCTTAGAGAAAGTCTGTCTGTCCGACTATTCGTATATAATTTGACATGATAACTACAAAACAAAGAAATCTATATAGAAAAAATTCGATACATAAAAACATCACCAGTCAAATTTTGAGTCAAATCCAAAAAAGGGCTTAAAGTTGGTCATTACTTTCAGAAACAGGTACACTCGATAATTCAAAAATGCAATCATTTTCAAAACAAAAAGAAAGAAAAACATAAATCAAATTCAGTATATGATTTTGTGACTAAAAAAGTAATTTTGTGTCAAATTTTTGCTTCAATCAGTTGATAAAGATACATTAAAGACACAAGTTTCATTTTTGAATATTATCTGCACCCAGGGATTAATTGACTTACAACTCTTAAAGGTTAACACGATAGATTCAATAAAAATGCTAAATTTGCGTCACAGATTAATATTTCGTAACCGCTGTCTCCTAAAGCTAGGCAAAGTGTTCGCTGAGATAACTCCTTTTTCAGAGAGTATGCGAGAAAGTTTTTGGTAGACCACTCCAGCTCTTTGTTTGTTTTTTTAATCACAGCTTAGTGCAAATACAAAATATCTATACATCTTATCTACCAACCTCAGGCTAGAATTATTATACAGATCATGGTTAGAGACACAATTTCTACACCAATTCTAGTCTATTTTGTCGCTTAGCTATGGAATGAAAGATAATTTGAGCTGCGTTATCAGGTTACGTCTTACCAAAAAAGATAGCAGTGGTAAAAAAAAAATATTTTTTTTTTCACATACTGCCTTTTTCGTGTGTTGCTCATTATGCGTCTCAGTGAGTACTGCCTTTGTGACGAGTAGACAAACGCCCTTGCTTTGACAAGTCCTTGCAAAAGCGCCTCCACCAAAGCACCCGTCAAGCGAAGAATATTTATAGCCTCTCCCCTCGCTCACTGAAAACACGCAGGGAAACCGAAATGCTGAAAGTTATCGCGGCATAAATTTCAACATTAGGGAGGATTTCCAAGAAACAATTTCACAGCAATAGAAAGCTGTTGCACAAGTTTTTAATAGGCTTAAGACACACACAACAAAGCGATTTTGTAGAAAAAGCAAATAATAATAAATATCCGATATCAACAAATTTTAATTTATAACATTCAGTGGTTGAGGTCTTGGGTTAAAAACTCTGACTGAAAATGCCTTTTAAAATGGGGGAAAATAATTGTTGCTTTAGTTTAGCAAGTCCGAATTCAAATGCGAAATTTGGCATAGTTATAAAAATAAGTAGTTCTGGATGTGTAATTGGAATTTTATTTAGATGACTAGTAATGGTGTAGATAACCAGCCAATGAACGCAAAATGATACTAAATTATCTAGTTATCACTGGTTTAAGCTAGTCTCCAGGTCAAACTGTCTCGGTGTGTAAACAGGCTTCAGTCAAATCTGAGTTTGAGTTAATCTGAGCAGCATCGAAGCATGGTAGAAAATAAGTGAAAGAGTCTTGACTCGTTCTATATCTTTCATACATTTGATAAGCTATATCTCTGGCCAGTGCTAAAACATTTGATGTACAAACTAGAAAATTTAAAAAATGACATTTATAGATATATTATCTTTGAAGATACATCCTATTATCTTGTCACTAATACAAACCATTCTGCATGCCAAACTGTATACATATGAAAGCCAACTTGAATTAAATCTGGCCATTAGTAGTAGCATCGAAGCATGGTAGAAAACAAGTGAGTCCTTTTTACACTTATTATAAATTAGATAAACTATGTCTCTCTAGTCAGTGCTAAAAAAATTTAATGCACAAACTAGAAATTTAAAAAAAAAAAAAATGTCATCAGCTGATCTCTACTATCTTTGAATCTACTTCCAATTATCTTATCACTAATCCAAGCAGGTCAGCTGGCTAAACTGTCTCGATATGTACGTAAGCTTGGGTCAAATTTGGCGAACAGTACCGAAAAAAGAAAATGAGTGAATAAAGATTAACCGCTTTAAACCTTACAAATTTAATTAACTGTGTCTTTCGGGTCAGTGTTAAAACAGTTAATGCACAAGGTAGAAAATTTTACAAAATTGTTGTCTGTTGCAACAATTTTGAAAAATTAACAATAAATAAATTAAATTCTCTATTACCTTTAAATTAAATGGTCAATATTTTTTCCGGAAGTTCCAGTGATGAACGTGATGATTTTTTTTTATCTTCTCTGTCCTTTTAAAGGAACAATTTACATTACAAAGAGTAACAGAAATTTGTTCAACAGATATCCTTGGTTATGTTATTAGTGACTTCCATGCGTTTCTCATCGATATGTGAAGTCAGCAGTGAAAATGTCCAGTAACAAATTGAGATAGTAGATTCACAATTAGTCCAAAAAAGAGTTTTGATAATGTCCAAATATTTGAAAAATAAAAATATATATCAAATAGATTGTTGGACCTACTTTCTTATCAAAACAAAACTTCAAAAATATTTAATACAAAGGAAAAATTATTGGGACAGAAAAATAGGAAGACAATTGAAAGAGTATGAAAATAAACTCAACAAATCAACAGTGAGTGCAAGAAAGGTATCCCATACAATTTCAATTAATTTGCGATTACTATTTCTAATTGTAATAAAGATTTTTCAGTATATTCCTACAACCAAGTTGGAAAGTGAAAAAAGTGTGAGGGTACTTATTATATAGTGGTACCAAGTTATTTATTATATAGCGCGGTGACAGACTTAAGTGTAGCCGAAATAGGAAGAATTATTTTGTTTGAGCAAAAAATATCAATTACGAATAAGGGGAATTTTCCTTATAACATAAAAGACATGATATAGAGATACTTTGGAATTCTATGAATTTCTACAGTACCATGATACATTGCATTAAATAAATAAAAAAATGAGAATTTCATTCATTAGTTATTAAATGCCATAGAAATTTTGAGAGAATATATAATTGATTGGTTATCCGTTTGTGTCATAAGAGCCAGCATGAGAGAATATATAAAAACTATACTAATATTTCGCAAGTAGAAATTAATTTCTACTTATTAAAGATAAAAACTTATGCTCAAATTAATAATTTTTTCTCGTGAAACTCTCTGTAAAGTTAAAAAGAAGACTAAGAAAACGTAGAAAAAAAATGATTATCAAATTCTAAAAAATGTGGAATGAAAAGTCTTTTAACCTGATGAAACAAAAGCACAACTAAAATTTCATTATGAATAATAGTTACTTTAATTATTAAGTATATAAATTGAATCAATTATTTAAAATACTTTCTTTACCAAACGGGACAAATATTGCATTAAAAGTTAAAAGACGCGAATTTTATTCATTAGTTATTTGTTGCTTCAGAAATTTTAAGATAATATATAATATATATAAAAACAATACTTATATTTCAGATATAAAAATTAATTTCTGCTAATTAAAAACAAAAATTATCATATACAAATTAGTTTAAGCTTGAGAAAAAAGATGAAAAATCTATAAAAAAAAGGGTTCTCAATTGAAAAAAAAAATTATGGGAGGAAAGGAAAAATTCTGGGATTTTACCTTAATGAAACAACAACAAAAAAAGAAGAAAAAAAAACAATTACATTGTAAATAATGGTGTTTTTAAGTGCGTATATTATCTAAATTCTAATCAATTACCAAAAATTCTTTTTTTTCTGAGGCATATTATTTGAATAATCTATAAACAAGAAAATTATTAAAGAGAATATTTTCAAAACTATTTTATATATCTACAAATATTTAATTCTAGAAACACGACTCAACTACGAACAAACAGAAAGCAAAGCAAAACAAGTTTTAATCGGTTGAAAAAGAGAAGACAGTATCAATTTATATTAGAATTCTATTTATTCCTAGTATTTATTTTTTAAAAAAGGAATTCAAGTTTTTCGTCATGTATTTAGCTTATCTATCATTTCGATATGCTTCTGATAAAAATGCATGCTATGCTTCACAGATCTGTGCGTTCAATTTGATAACATGCAATTCCAGAATATAATTAAATACTTGTTTGCAGCCTTAGTTAGAAAATAAAAACTGGGTAAGTAGGAAGGTAAGAAAAATTCTCGTTTCTATAAATCTTTTCAAAATTACTTAAGGTACATTTATATTTTCTAGATAATTTTTAGTCAATCTTTTTTTATTTTCATAAATTTAATGATTTCAAAGGTAAAACAATATTATTACGTTTACTCAAATTTCATTTTAAAATCATTTTTTTCAATTTTTTAACATTTGGAAGCTTTTTTTGTATCAGTGTTGTAGCATAGTTTGCAAATCAAATGCACATTGGTTAAAGGTATTGTTGAAAAGTATTTTGTTATCAACCAATTACATTAAATTTAAATCTTATACTTGTACCTAATTATTTCCAACTAAAATTTCATTTCATTAACTTCTATTAATGGCTTATAATGCACGCTTTTCTATTCTCTTAACTGCATTTGTTTTCTATATGTTTCATGAAAATGTATTTTAACCCCTTAACTGTTTTGCTTCTTTTATTATCTAATCAGATGACACATGTTTTGGAGATTTTCCATTTTCCATTTTATAAATTAATTAAGAATCCTCGGAATAAGTAAGATTTTTTTTAATAATGTGTGTTTTAGTATCATTTCATGAATTATGAATGTGTTTTAGTATCATTTCATGAATTATGAATGTGTTTTTGTACCATTTTGAGAATTATGTGTGTGTTTTCATAATTTTGTGAATTAAGTGTGTGTGTTTTCATAATATTGTGAATTAAGTGTGTGTGTTTCATCATTTTGTGAATGATGTGTAGTTTTTGTATTATTTTGTGAATTATGTTTACTTTATTATTAAGTTTCGTAGTTTTGTATAGCATCTTAAAATTAGTTAATTTCGATATATGTTTAAAAAGGGATAATTAAATGCTATGTACTATGGGCATATTTAATCGATAAAAGGAGACTTTTAAAAAAAATTCAAGTCCATATCAAATTTGGAACTTTATTTATTCAAGTTATTATGTTACGCAATAATAATGCAGTGAATTTTAAAATAAAAAGATAACTTTTCCTTGATTTTAAATTACTTTAACCTTAAGAATGAAAACCTTAATGACCATACATGTGATTTTAATTCACCTGTGGTAACGATTACAATAAGACCTTCACTAATATGTAGTTTCAAGTTCAAGAGATTTAATTCACCTGTGGTAACGATTACAATAAGACCTTCACTAATAGGTAGTTTCAAGTTCAAGAGATTTTCTTTAAGTAGTTATTAACATTTTTCTTTCAGATTTTAGAAGGATATTGTTAGTTGCTTTTATGCTGTATGGGAAATTAATGCCACTCAATTCTGAGAAAAGGACTTCGCAGGCCGAAACCACAAAAGGTAAGAAAATTTACAAGCTATTATTCGCTGTACATGTTACAAGAAGTTTCATGATGACGTTGGCATGCTTGGTAACAATAAATACCCCGCATAAAAATATGTATTCATTGACAAAAAATGTACACATGTTCTTACCACGATTTCAAAGCATGTTACGCCCTATGAGTAAATACAATAATACCGCTAAAGGAATGCAGGCTTCCATTGTCAATCTTTCAATTAAAAGATCTTTTATAAAAAAGAGGGGAAGTCGTAAATGTCGATGGTTAGGAATATTTTTAATTGATACAGCTGAAAATGATAAATGAAGCTTTCGTGAGCTAGAAAAAAAACCGAAAATTAAAAACAAAAATTTTACTGTCGGTTTTCTTTTTGCGAAGCAGAATTGCCTTTGCTCTGTATAAAAGTTACACAATTGAAAAAGAACACACCTTTACAAAGAAAATATCAGAATTAAAACCATAATTTTCCATGACATTATCACTTCATATCCAAGTTTTTTTTTTTTTAAGTCCGGAATGTCCAGCTACATCTAAATTTAGTCTTGATTCGTTTCTGATATTCATTATCATTTTATATTCGAATAACACATAGATTTGAAATTGAATTTACTGAGATAGCTCAATATTCACTCAGAAAGTTATTTTTCTTTCAAATCCGATTGAAAACATGTATCATATAATTTTATTAGCGCAGTCACACTTTATTTATATTTATAACGGTAACTTAAAACCATTCTGAAAATGGAAATACGAAAAATAAATACAAATACTTTAAAAAAAAATTAAGGCTTATAATATTTGTCGTCTAAATTATTTTCTATCTTTTTTAAATAAATATACAGAGAAGCTTATGTGTATTTTTAATATTGATAAACCTACATACAATGTTATTCCTTTTAGTCTCGGTAGAATTCATGTTTACTTGATGTACTGTGAAAGTGCCAACAACGAAAGCCACTTTTTAGGTACACCTGTTGATGATAATTTTATCACTCTAAAAAGCTGGCTAAATGCAATCTTAAAGCTCCTTTTTTTATTAAATGATATACTCCATGCTTTAGACTATGAAAAGGCTTGAAATCAGGGAATGGGAAAACGATAGCTTGTATCAGTAAAAAATGATCTGGGAAGGAGGGTTGAATTAGAGATTGGAATGTATTCGGAAATGTTATAATTCTGTCATGGAGAATTTTATCAAACTTGTAAAAGCGAAATTAGCCCATTGGGTTGGCAGCTTGTTCTTTGAAGTTCCATTTTGGTGTGTTACGCCTTAACTATACAATGAGACAGCTTAAAGCCTCTACATTTGAAAACAGTTAGCAAATAATTTTGAGAATTCATGAAAAAACTAAGTCACTTACTAATGAAAAAAAATCTTCTGTTCTGAATGAATTTTACACGGAATATTGTAAACGTACATAGAAGGGTCACTTTTTACCTATTCTTATCCATAAAAATTTTATCACTTCAGAAACCTGCTGTAGTTTCCAATTCTGAATTTTTTCCCCTTAGGAAAGGATTATGCTCCTAACTTAAAACCCTTGAATCAACAGTAAAAAATTCTAAAAAATAAGAAATTCTTATTTTTGATAAACAACAATCATTTCAAAAATAGTAATAGACAACTTTTTTATGCCACCTTTTAATATCAATAAAAGTTTTTACTAAATTTCATATTAAAATTATTGAAAAAAGTTAAGACTCCCTTAAATTTATTAAATGTAGTTTTATAGTGAAGAGTATTTTGTTAGATTAACCCATAAGCGCAATAAGATTGCCACGTGTTTAAACACATGGGTGTGTCAATAATTTTAAACTTCCAACAATAATATTTTCTCTAAATACCAAAATATCGTTATAAACAGATTTTTATTGCATTTTACTTTAAACTTTTTATTTTAAAACGTTTTCAACTCTTTTTTAGAATGTAAAAATAACTAATACATATTAAATATTAATATCATATAAAATTTAATAATTAATGATTAAATTCATGAAACAATTTATTATATCTTTTAAAATATAACCGTTTTTCTATAAAAAATAACAAATGTTTTTTCGAGACTTTTGCTGTAAAATACGAAAATTGTCAAAAAGAATAAAAATGTCTAGCCACTTACTTATCTATTCATATAATACTCATTTAATAAAAAGAATAAAACATATTCTATAATTTCAAAGAAAAAGAATTTTCACTGCTTCAGAATCAGAAAACCAGAAATATTTTCTTTTGCGATACCCTTTATTACAAGCCTCATCAGTAATAAAGTAAATGAAGAATAAATATAAATAACAAAGTAAAGTGATGTATAGCATCGATAAAATTTGTCACGCATACGCAAAAATACAACATAAAAATATCTAATATGAAATACACTGCGCAGCTATTATTTTGAACTACAATGAACTCAACAACCAAATTGTAAAAACTTGATGCAACTTTCTTTTCAAAAACGGCGTAATTCTCACTCTGAATTGATTTACTGGAGATATACATAAAAAATATTCAACTTCTACTTTGTTATTACACCAGGAAAGAGTTTTATTACGTGTCTAGCCATCTTTGAGACACACATCCAGCTAGATAATGCAGAAGGCACAACTCCTCAGCTCAGCTTCGGAGCGCAAGCAATTTTCTACTTGCCGATTTTTGCAAGCATGTCATTTACCCCAATTCTCGCTATCGGTCGGCTGATCCTGGAATATGGCCGTGGACGCTTTCCACTGGCGATTGCAGCGCACGTCGGACTCTTCCGCAAATAATGGCCATTTTGTATGCGCGCCCGGCTTATTAGGAAGATAATTGAGTATCAACGATGTTTTATTCAAACGTTCTTATCTGGAGAATACTTTGTTTATGCCGTTCGGAAGAAGATTTTTTATTTTGGCGCCTTCGCTCGCACCTGCCTTCTTCTTATTTCATAGCACAGTAGCAGAAGATCCGATTCGGTTGAAGATTGTGGCTAGTTATTCTTCATAACAAAACGTTAACGTCACGTAATCAAACAGAAAATAAATGTTGTAAGTTAAAATGTAAAATATGGCTTCAGTTATGGGAAGTTGGCGCAAATGACATGTAGGTATGTGACTATAATCGGGAGGAATTTGTTTGATAAATGCTTTAAAATAATTTGAGCTTTTGCACAAAAAATAGGATTGTAGAGGCATCCATGAAACCAAATTATACCAGTTTAATGCAATAGCTTCTTCAAAAATTGAGAAAAGGACTTTTTTTTAATAATTCAAAGTAAAGACATTATAATTTAAATGTATATAGAATGATAAGATTAAAATTTTGTTGACAACTTTTGAAATATATTATCTAGTACTTGAACTGAAAAGATAAACCGTATCTATATCCACCCTTAAAATAATTGGGGTTCTTTAAATATTGATAAATAACTTTTTTATATCTTTATATTGTGAAACATTTTAATGTTTTGCAATGCAATATTAAAATGGGATTAGAAATAGTCTATAGTTCTAAAAGAACTATAGAATATTCCTAAATGAACATATCATCTATTCTTTAATTCAACAACTGAAGAACAAATTGAGAAATACTTGCACAAAAACTGACCGTCAGATTTTATTCTGTGATGATTTTCATCAGAAAATTACAAAAGTTTAAAAATTTAAGAAAATGATATTTAAACATATAAAAGAGCTTTAAAACTATATAAGCGCAAATATAAAAATTCGCGTAACTTTCCAAAATATAGATTTAGAAAAAAAATTCAAACAATTTTGTTTAAAAAAATCCGTTTGCACATCAAGAATATTGAATAAAAAAGTCCATTTTCAAAAAAAAAAAATCATTTTTATATATTTACCTGTGTTCTATTATCCATCAGCCAAAATAAGCATGAATTTGTCATCCAGAAATGTCGAATGTTTTCATCTGAAGCCCATTTCTCATCTGAGAAAAAAATTATTGATTCAGTTATCATCAACCCTTTTTTTTATGCATTATGCCAAAATTTAAAAAATAGTAGTGTGAATAAAGTATAATCTAAGATAAGGGAAATTTTGATTACAATACCTGTGGATAAAACATTGTTTGCAAATACAGAGCCAACGGGCAGGGTGATAATTGTAATTATTGTGCACAAACATTATTCTTGTTTAATTACCACAGTTAAATAATATACGATTACTACATGAAAAATTTGAATACTGTTAAGTTTCTGTATAGTTGCATACACCCTGGATTCATGCACTTGGTTCGTAATAAAGTGGGATTCTAAACAACAGGTATAACCTAAGAATAAAATGTTAATTTAATTTTAGAATAATTATGTTTGTGAACTTTTTCTTAATTCCTTATTTTCCTAAGAAGTTTTTAAATGTGTATTTAATCATTCATCGTAATGATTATATTCAAGCCGTTCTAAAATTTTTACATTTTTTTTTTAATATTTAATCGCTTATCTTATATCAATGTCAGAAATTGCATTACGGATTTTTTTTTTAGATTCTTAACATATTTTTGCGTAGTTTTATACTTTTATTTTGCTGCTATTGATGTATTTATAGGCATTCCTCTTTAAATAAAACATCAGTTTTAAGTTATATATATATTGGTTAGTTTAATTTTTCTTCTGTGAGAGCAACTGAAAAGCCTACGAAACAAATATTTATACATTTTAAAATTTAGAACACTACAGAAGAGAAACCAACTAAATAAGAAAAGTAGTTCATTTCCATAAGTTTGAAAATCAACTGTTTTGAAAAAAATGACAAAATCAAATAAAATATTGAATTTTACAGATGCAACTTTTAAAATGGTTTACCAAAATTGCGATTTAAAAAAATAAATTAGTCATAATCTTTCTTTTAATAATCTCATAAATAATTAATAAGTATCAAGAAAGAGCATTTCGAAATTCTTATAGAAGCTTATTAATCTTAAGATTTGTAAATAATATTTTTGTTTCGTAACGTAATTAATCTTTTCTGTATTTTCCATTAAAAATATAACAAAAATTAATTTAAAACAGTTATTCAACAATTTTGAAATATATATCACGATGAGCAATGATAAAATAATGAGAGCATTGCAATAATACAATATAGATGCATTTTGGCTCACGCATTTTTTAATAAAAATTTTCTTCGATACTGAAAATAAAAAAGAGAAATAAAAAAAAATTAAGAAAAGGAAATATAAGTATATCTTAACTACAAAGAAGAATTCAGTTTGAAACAAATATTTAAGAGTTAACCGATGGAATACGACAAGCAGAGATAATATTTTTATTGACTCGATTAAAAACATTTCATTAAAATTTACATTAGAGAGATTTAAAAAGAGAAAGGCCATTTCATGTCCTCCTTAATTTCCTGTGCTGTCACGTTTTGAATTCCTAGTATGAAGTATTCTATAAAAAAGCAAATGTTAAATGTTAAAATTAAATGTTATATTCTTTCAAAATAATAATAAAAAGATATATCAACAAAACTATGGATTTGAACGAGGCTTTTACACATTGTAACCTTTTGATTTTTATAACTGTTATTGAATAATTGAAGGCATACCACAAAAAAGAAGCAGAAGCAGGTGCCAAGTTTGCAGTTAAAGTCGATATTTAATCAACTGCCTGTTTTATTTTAGTCCCTTTCTTTCAAAATTATGGTTTTAAGAAAAATTTTATCAAAAATTATTCTTTATGTTCTTTTTACACAATTTTTTAATTCAGTTCCTGTAAAAAATATTTTCTATTTCGAAAGAGAAATTCATTTGCATTTTGACTCAATCAATAATTAACAGCAATGATGCCTTTCCGATTTCATCGCATTGAATATAATCGCGATAACAAGGAAAATTAAAGTTAAATAAAAAAAAAAGGTTCTTAATTCTGGGAATAGTTTTAAATAATAATAGATTTTGTTTTTTTAATTCTTTAAAGGGCACAAGCTGTTTCCCTTCCAAAATTTACATTTTAGGCTGGAATTAGATAAAAGACTGATTTTTGACCCCAAAAATAGCTTTTGTTGTTGCTGTTGTTTATAAGAGATTGGTAACATATTTACCACCGTCCAAAACATTTTACTGACTTATTCAATAGAAAAAAATATATAACGCAGTCAATTTCACAAATAAATATGCATTTTTGCAAAATTATTTATTATATCAAAATTAAAAATATATTAATTACAATGAAATAAGTGGTAGAAAAACCAAATACAATGTAAATTACCAAATGCATTATTTTCAGTTATTCTAGTAAAACAATATAAAACAAGAGCTACACATAAAGGAACATTACATGTTGAATACGACACTTTTTTCTACTTCTCATTAGTTTTGGCACAACAGTGTTTGAAAAATATTTTAAGGTGGTCAGTGTTAAAGTATTTACCACCATTTTAAAAAGGGTTTAATAAAAATCAGTGGCTTCACAGTTAAGAAATATTTGGAATTCAAGATAGTAGACCAATCGATACAGTTACATACTGGTAAGAGATGTAAATGTTTTATTAAAATTTTATGTGGAGGTCTCCCGCCCCCATTTTACTGTGAGCCTGTTCCTCAATGGTCACTAACAAAGAAGTCATAACGTCTTATTAGAGGAGATAAATCATCCTTGAGAAATATTTAATACTTGCAATTCTCTTACACTTGAAGAATTTGACTTATCAGATTTAGTACAATAGATTTGCAAATCTAAAATTATTCGGCCTACTTTGAAACTAAGTTGCGGGGGGGGGGGCTGAAAAACTTTTTTCACAATGATAGAGCTTTCGTGTTACCTGAGAACAGATTCATTTCGAATTATCCAGTAATTTTTACTTCATCCATGAATTCCCTCGAAGTGGGCACCTCTAAATGAGGACGAGGTGCTTCAGACATGATGGTTGGATCTCGTCACCCTGGAGGGTACACGAAAAGGTGGGAGTCCGGTTCATTTTATAGATAGTGCGGTACTTCCTTCGGAAGAGGTTTTACCTTGGTCGGTGATGACGCTTAGAGCTCAATCACAGTTACCGCCTTTGTTGCTGTTACGACGGTCCGGTCATTAAGTTTTATTTATCCTTGTGCCTTTGGGTGGGTGATGTGACTTATTTTATGCACGGGGCTATAGTTTTTATATTATGTGTAGAGTTTAAAAACGATTATCACTGCTTTCATGTAAAAAAATTAAAATTTGGAATTTCCTCTGAAATAATAAATATGGGACCAGGAATTTCTAGTGCTGTATCCATATCCGAATATTGTTAATGTTTTGTCATTTTAACCAGAATTAAAGGAAAAAACACTGCTATTTAACCATTCAACACAATAGTGATATTTATATTGGATTCAAAGTAAATATAAGTTGCCCAAATATCGATATTACCATTAAAATCTGTTACATCAAAAATTTGTCAAATCAAAAGTTTATCATATCATTTATTTTTATTATTAGTTCTTTAATACAGATTCTTTAGTTGGAGAGAGCAGATTATACATTCTTCACTAATTATTTCAGTTTCCACTTATACCACATCACCCTTAAATAGTTCAGACGCCACATCTAAATTGATTAAATGAAGCATTAGGCTCTTCCAGCATTCTTTTTTTCCCATCTGATGTCTTACGTGACGATACAAGTGGCAGAAGGGGGATAGGCAATGCCATTCCATCTCTGTGAATAGTTTACGAGGCATTTATGGAAACACCCATAAACAGTTAATAGGTCCTAAAAGCTGAGCTCACTACTAGCTGAGCGAATGGCGAAAGTACATAAACTTCGACAGTTATGTGCCACTTCGCTACGCTTTTAAACGATCGACAAACCCGGGATTTGTACTTGTTCACAATGACTTCTAACATATGAGTTGCTTTTTCGTTGTTATGGTGATTCTCGCAGTCGACACAAGAGCGTCACATGAGTTTTATTTTTATTTGTGCAATAATGCCATTCAATGCATTTATTTGGAATAAATGGTAACATTTTTTTCAGTGTGTGCTTTTTAGAAACATCCTAAATATTGGGATAAACTGCTTTAATTCTAGAATCAAGTATTCCAGTAAAAGTAGTAGAATGAATATTGTTTTTTTAAAGTTACATTAATTGATAAAAGTTTAAATTCTTCAAAATTTCACTTGATATTATAAATACGATGTTTACAATTTTAAAAACGAGTTTGAAGCTGTTTAATTTTCAGTTAGAAAGGAGAGACTATTTTTTGACGTCAGATATGGTACTTTTTTCCTAAATTATAAATCTACATAGTGATTTTCATGACAAGGGTTTTTCATAAAAGTGTAAATACTGATTCCTATTCCTCATTTACTACTTTCTAGAGTTCATGCATCGTCATGAATTTGAGCTTAGAAAGAGCTGTTTTCAACAAACTAAAGTCACATTTGTCCGCAGCTTAAATGACAGGAGACTTTGTAGGATTATGTCGAAAAGATATACAGTATGCGTCAAAGTATATAGTACTGAAACATGCGTATGTGTTAGCATTTTCCGATGATTGATAGCTCCAGCTTCATGCATTTGTAGTAGTAAAAAGTAAATTGTGTTGTGCAGTTGATAGAAATGGATTTCTCGACGGGGTAAAAAGGATTTATAATTGGATATTATTTGTGCTCATATGGAAATGGTTATAATGGTGAACCGGGTATGAAAAAAGTGTCAGAAGAATTCCAAGAAAAGTTTAATAAAACGGCATAAAGTAATAAAATAATGCTGCCTATTCTAGTAATGCTGTACGAAATTTCGCTTTTCTGGTACTGTACTGTGTCAATGGAAGGATATACCTACTTGTGGGGAATGTTAAAGGAGAGTGTGTTCAGCATTACGTTACAAAATCATCTTTTTTTGCAGGATTCTGCAGGAAACTTTATATGAGGATATATTTAAGAATCTTCATGAACTATAAGTTCTTCGGCGAAGCTGTGCACACTTTAAACACTTTTACATTACGCATACCATGGCGAAACAACAAGCTAATAGATTAATAGTGGACGGGTGTGTATGCACACCTGTTAATTTCTTCTGAGGAAAATTAAACTCAGATGACGATAATGTAATTTTGTTCAATATTTTATTACAATACTGCATATTTTGGCGCATACTGTACATGTGATACATATATCATTCTTAATTTTTTCAAGGAATACTGTTTTAATTTTCGAAGAATAACTTGAAGCTTTGCCTTGATGAAGTTTCACGCTTTTAAAGACACTGTAAGACATTTCACCTAATTATTTCTAATAAATATATCTAATTTCTTTTTCAGGGTCTGATTAAAACACAAAAATATCAAGTTACGAATGCAGCCAAGCTTCTTCCACATATATTTATAAAACAACAAGTAACCTTTATGCTTAAACCCTGAATATTCATTTCACCATTCATTCCTTTAAGGCAAATCTTTTACAAATTCAGGATATTCAAAAAAGGTTAAAAATTTACTGACAATTAATAAAAGTTTCACCGATAGTTTTTTTAAATAAAAATTTTAGTCGTGATTAATTCAATATTTTCTTTGTAGACGAATTATTTATTAATTTTGATTAAGATATTTTTGATATGTTGATATTCATTCATATTAATTTTTAACTACCCACTTAAATTCCATTCAGTGTGATCGCCTAAATTCAATTTCAAACAAGCAAAAAAAAAATTGCAGTTGATTTCGATACCTAAATATCAGTTAGCAGTGCTTTTTAGAAGGCTCGAATTTTTTGAATTCAATTCAAGTTTGAGGAATTTCCTTCATGACAATTCATTCATCTGGATTTCATGGAAGTTAAAAAAACAACCTTATGGAAGAGAAGAAGAGTAATTTAAAGAACTCCATTTGCGTCGCTTGTTACTTTTGTATCAAATTTTTTACACTAATCATAATCCCTAAATAGTTGATTAATTTAATGAATTATATGATGATTTTAGTTACCTTAATGAGAAATGAGTAAAAGTAAATCGCACCTTTTCTTGTTTTGTCTGAAGAAAAATCGATTGAACTTACTTATATAGCATATTTGGCGATAAAAATAAATTAATTTGCACAACGAAATAAAAATTAAAAAATGATAAAAACAAATTAATTAATAATTATCATTAGAAAAATTGATTTCATAATTACTGATATGATCCATCTCTTCAAAAAACAAATAAATTGAATAAATTCAAATGAAAATAACATTTAAAAACACGCTTTTATTAGTACACTAAATAGCAGAAAAATTTTCTTTATAAATATTATTTAGTTTTTTCAAGCATAATATCTATTGTTTCTCAAATTTATTACCAGATGGTCCCACTAATATAGAGCATCAATTTAATTTATTTTGATTGATAATTAATTGGTAATTAAGTTCTAAAAATATAGAATTAATGCATTTCTTGAGGAATAATCTCTAATAATCTGAAAAAAAATGGAAAATAGACTACAAAATCCCATCTTTACAAATATGAAGTAACTGCAATAAAATAAAAGGTTAAAAATAATTGAAATTTTTCCGAACGAAAAAATGGTCTAATATCTCACCTTCAAAATGAATAAGAGCTTATCTAACAGACATCTCGGCAGTTTACATTTTTTTTATTAGTGATTTCTCACAAAAAGAATAGAAAAGAAAATACAGCAAATTAAATATTACCTTACACAAATCATAAAACATGTATGCAACAGATTACAAGAAAGTAAACAAGGGAAACGTGTGATTCATGGCTATAATCTGTGTGGTATTTTTTCACACGAAGATTGGAGCTCGTCGCATTAAACAGATTCGAATAACTTATGGGATTGGGCGCCTGAAACACCTGTGTCTACAGGCGAGGAGTCCGAAAATTTGTTTAAGAGATCTAAATAAACAATGAATAATCAGCAGTTGACCTGACAGAAATTTCACAGAGAATGAAATCACATAATTTATGTAGTTAAACTGAAAACTTTTGATGTATATATTTAATTTATATAAGAAATTTTGCACGTTCAGTTAATAGCGTTAAAAGTTTAGGGATTTTAGTTTTGTGATTCTTTTTTACGTTCTCTGTTTTTAATAAATTTATATTATTAAGAATAGTATCATTTGTTTTGCTAGAAAGAATGAAAAAGAAAAAAAAAAAAGAATTCCTGGAAATAAGAGAATCAAAACAAAGATATGAAGAATTAAAAAAAACTAAGATATTTTCATTTGTTTAAATATGAAAAGCCGTTTGAAAGTTTTTCAAATATTAACTATCCAAACACTTGCTTAGTTAGGGCACCTGAAATTCTTTAATAGGATTAAAAATTATAGCAATTCTGTATAAATTGAGAGAAATGTGAACAAAAACATAATCCTATGTTTCTACTTTCTTATATACGTAACATATAGCGAGAAAGTACAGTAATCGTCAAAAAATTCGAACTGCAGACTTTGACATACATCTACTTTCCGACATTTTTGAGACTGAAAAATACATTCCTGGTACACATTGCTTCCATATATCTGCATAGTCTGTGAACACAAAAAAACTAAAACTTGTAAATTAAAAAACTTTCAATTGTATCGATGAAATTTGGTAGATAAACTCTACTACAATTTTTCAGACTTCAATCACATCTTGATCAAAATCCCTGCTAGAAGCTGTCTGATTGGCTGTGCAAATATAAATATAAGCTTCTGTATTATCAAAACGAAGGTAAAATATGCTGTACAGATGTATTTATCACCATTTTAACTCAAGTCAACCCAGAGGTATGACATAAAGTCAGTATGACAAGTTTTAAAGACAAAAAGACATGGGGTTAATTCGAAAAATTAATTTTTGGACAATATAAATTAATATAAAATATCTTCCGTACAAATCGGTTGCTTGATAAATGAATGCAATGAATTTGAAAGAAATACGCAGTTAGTTTGAAAAATCGATTTTACGTTTAATCTTTATTTATTCAAAAAACACATGATTAAATTAAATTAAATAAAGGTTTGAAATCATGAAAATATTTAATCCAATAATTACGATAATAGCAAACTAACTATATTCAACTGAAATTCCAATATTCAAACTAACTATATATTATAACTATATTTCTAACTATATTCAACCGAACAATCGTTCAATTTTGTTGTATTTTCTAATAATATGTAATGATGTTGTATTTAAACTATAGTAAAATTAAAAGGTGCTGTCAAATAACATGTATCTTTAATATTATCAATTTGTCATTCATAATTTGGAATTCAATCAGTTGTTTTATGTTGATTATTTATAAATTTAATAGAATTGCATGTAATTTTTTGATGCAGCAAAGAAAAATTCATTATTCATACAAAAAGCATTTATTTTAAATTCACAAAAAATAAGAATAACAGCTATGGATTTGAAAACTAAACTATGTTTTGCAGATGACATGATATTTAAATTCCTTAAAGATCTCCAAATCTATAAAATATAAATAATTAAATTAAATGGATTTAAATAATTCATTATTTAAGGGAATTTGCATTTTCTCAAAAGATAGAATCGTAATTATATGGTTTTTTGTTTTGCTAATTTTGTTATATTAAAGCTTTTACAATCAAATTGTAAAATAAAATAAATTACGATTTAAATAAACTGATTGCATTTAACAAAATTCGAAATTCTTATAAAATCGTTACCTTCACTGATTCATTTAGTTAAGTTTCATAAAGTGTTTTCAATTAAATAATTGCATTTAATTTTATTTAATTAGTTTTTTTCTTTTCGTATTCTGAGTTTAAAAAATGTTTAAAGTTAGCTGATGAAGTGCCCCAAATAACTTTAGGGTGACTCAGACTCAACATCACATTATTTAAGATAAAATTTTATTTACATAATCACGATATTTTTATCTCCTGAATGATAATCATCATGTAACAATCAAGAATTTTTTGACTAAAATCATTCCTCACTTAATGCTAGCATTCAGAATTAACATATCACAAACAGCAATCGCACTCAGTGGCTCAGCGAGCATTCCGACCCAGCCGGCTGGAGTTCACTAAAAAAAAAAGTGAAGATAATATTCCGTTTTAAGATTGGAAAATTTCTATAACATTATACAAATCTTATGGATTCCCATTTTAAAATAAATTAGTTCATTGGGGCATTATAAAGAAAATATTTTTATTTATTAATATTTATATAAATTTTTTCATCGATATGTGATTATTTATTCTAACAGCTCTATTTCCATATTTGTATAGTTTTTTAAAAATCAAAACACAGCTGTATGAATCTCATTTGTTTAAAATTAATATTTCACACTTCCACTTTGCATAACTGTTAACTGTTAAAAGCATAAATTGTTTCGGATTTGAAATATGATTTAACACTTCTAGATATTTTTTTAGATTTGAATTTTTTTTAGCGACTTCATTTAATTTTTTACAGTAAAAAATGTTTAAATCTAGATTTGATTCAAACTTGAAAACTTATGCGTGGTTTTAGTTGAACTCGGATTAATAGTGTAAGAACGCTTGGGTTGCAACGCAACTTGAGGTTAATTCTTTTAACCTTTTCAAATTCTAATAGATAATTTTTATATTCCTTTTAGCTTTACTTTTATTACGTTGTTTTTAAATGACAAATCTTGCAGAAAAAATAAAAGGCAAATCCTTCGATTTTAGGTTATTTTTTAATGTATGTATTTTACTTTCTCGATTAATTTGAAACAAAATTACAAAGAATTTGCGAAATTTTTTAACTTGCTCAAAATACTCTAATATCAAGTTCATATTTGCTATTGTCTTATGTCAGCTAGCTGTAAAAAAATAGATACTGATATGCAAGCATATTTGAAAACATGAAAAAAAGTCCTAAGATTAACGTTCTGTAATTAAACGATACTGGGTTTTAAATGAATAGGTTTAAAAAAATGATGCTTATTATATAAATAGAAACGGAAAATGAAATCATAAGAAAATATCACAAAACAATTTCGAGATCTAGAAATTTTGAATGAATGTGAAATTTTTTCATGAGATGATTTGATTTTGTTTAGCAATTATTTAGGTTCCTTATTTCTTAATCCGATGTTTGTAACTGCTCTAAATCACGAATATCTGCGCTTTTTACATTGGATTATGATCAATTGGATTTTGTTTATATCAGTTTTTACGTTAGAGCATGTTTGTTATTCAGTCATGTTACCATATAATAAATAGTATAAATGTAATTAATATTACGCTGAAAAAAAATTGAATGAGAATTATTTTCAAAACAATCATCTACCGAATAACATTTAAGTTTTACATACGCGAATTTCCACTCTGACTCCCAAAGAAATCTAAATTCGAAATATAAAAAATAATCATCCTATTCCGAAAATAAGCTAGATGAGTTCGATCCCGTTTGAACTTCTTAATCAATCACAGTATTCTAAGAAGTTGGGTATGACCGTGGCGTTCTGAGGATAGAGTTTCAGCTATGGAAGTTTCAAGTGTCAAGGAAGTCAAGTTTCCAGTGCGGCCGATGAAATAAACCTACTTTTTACTAAAAATTGTAATAAAAAATTAACAAATCGTCGATCAGAGTATGAATAGAAATTTCCTATTATTGTTTTGCTGAAAAATAAATCAGTTTTCAATTTATATAAATTTATATAAATTTTATATAATTTTCAATCATACCTCACTTTGAAAAATGAATAAGCCTATATATCCTGAGATAATTTTTAAAGATGTAAATGGGCATCGGATATCGCAATAGATAGTTTTGCGTCATCTTCAAAGAGGTGATTTTTCTCAGTAGGAATTCGCTAATTAAATATTCTTAGAATCCATTGTACAGATGAAAATGCAGCTAAATGAATTTCGCTGAAGTCACTAAATTGGTTTTAATTTCTACTCCTTCCTCGAACCATAAAAGGAAGTAAATAGCTTGTAAACTGCTATCTCATAGTCACGTGCAACAATTATTTGTGATCTAACGCCTACATTTGCTGACACAATAGGGTGACTAAAATGTACTTATGTACGCTAAAAACATCCCACAAACATTCGACGCAGTCTAAAAAAGAAATAATTTTGAAATATGATACAGCTATGATTAGATAGAAGAATTTTATTAATAATATCAATTTGTTGTATTCTATTATCAAAATCATACATTTTTCGAATTTATTTTGTATTCTTTCAATGAATATTATATCAAATATTTTTGTTTAATTTTCCTTTCATTTAAATAATTTAGAGCTTTAATAGAAAATCACATTACAGAACTGCAGAATAATGTATAAATAAAGGTACAGCATGAATTAGCTAAGATCAGAAAGAATGGTTTCATTAATAGTATCAAGCTGTTGTTTTCTATTTGAAAATTTATGCATTTTTTGTTTATTTTATATCTTTTAATGGATATTATATCATAATATCATCCTCCGATTTCCCTTTTATTTAAACAATTTAGAATGGAAATGAAAATCATATCAGAGGACTATGTAAATAAAACGCTTTTGATTTTGGTCAGGTAAACAAATTTCTACAAATTGTAGTTCGCATTTTAAAAACAATTAATCTATTTTTGATTTTTTACTAGTTTATGCATGCAATGAATTTTCATGTAAAAATAAAGGAGAATATGCGACAAAGAAATTCTTTGTAACATGTAGTAAAAAAGTAAAAACTTTCATATTAAATATTTACTTTCTTCGAGAGTACGTAAAGTTACTCTTTACATACTCTTTTAAAAACTTTTACGCAAACAAAATTTTGCAAAACAAAAATGTTAAAAAATGTTAAAAAAGAGTATAGAGTTTTTTTTTATGAAGTGCAAAAGTAAAAACACCCGTATATCATATAAACCCTATAGTATATTTTGCAATTAAAACTTGTCATTTATAGTTATTTATTTCGCTTTCAACTCTTATCTAATTTTTATTTCATAAAGCTGTTAAATTGACTATCGTAATTCTTTTTTATCAGACAAAATTTCAAATCGTAAAAGTTTAATACCTTGCCAAAATTATATAAAGTATATTAATTCCAAACCATTTTTTTTTAAATATTTCGTTTATCCACGCTTTAATGAGTAGATATGCTTATTGGTTTCCTAAGAGTTATAAATCGAATTTTTAAAAAAAATGTCAATAAAAAAATCTTGTTAAAAAAGTAAACACTTCATGAATTCTTTTACCATGCAGGATCAATAAAGTTGAAACAGAGTAATATTAATATTTCTTTCTTTTGTAAGCCATAAAAAAGGGATAAAATTGAAATTAACGATTTTTCTCTTGGTTTCAGTCAATCAAAAATAGCTCATTTCTTTGTTATTATTGAGTCAATATCACACGAGTCACACATCTTTTGCAAATATAACATTTATTTATTTATTTATGAATCAATAAACAGAAATGGTACAGAATCGTCAGTAAATGTTGTTAAGAGCATATTGAAAAGAAATTCTATTTTCAATGTTTTTGTTTTTTTTACTCAACTGTTACTAAGATAAAGTTGAAAAAAAAGTTATGACTCCCCCCCCCTCGTCCTTCTTCTCTTATCCATTATTGGCTAGTCTTGCAACAAGGAATTTTTTTCAGAGCCTCCCTCCAATAAAAGTGACCCATACTTACTTCCTGGTCAGCGTCACGCAGCAGTTAGCAGCTCGCTTCTCATTGGTCAGTGTCGTTAATGCATGTTTTCCCATTTACCCCTCAGAAGAAAGGAGTTTTCTGAACATGCATAATGAAGAAGGGCGCCAAGTTAAGGAATTGGTCAGTGGTTTGACTTTTTATTTACTTTTTTTCCCTTCTCCTTTTGCCTTCCCTAATTACAGAGCGGTAGCTTTTGAAATCGATACGTTCCACTGATCTGGGGTTTTTAAGAAGGATATTTATGGCTAACAACGTGCAAAAAACCACTATAGAAACGAAATGAAAAATAAAGAACATGGCCTCAGTTATTCCCAATCAGAAAAACAGTGTCAGCCATTCAAAACTAGCCGAGGTTATTATTTCCTTTTCTTTTTCTTTCTGTTTTTTGTTTCATTGATTTTAATTGCATGTGTGCCTTTGACCACAATTTACATAATAGTGATTTCGTGTTCCAAAGAACGTAATGGGGAAATCCATTGTTATTGAAGTTTAACAGGATACTCAATTCGGTGGTAGAGTTATAATTGTTAACAAAAGAACCATCTATAGAATTGCACAAAACAAAACGCTAGCAAAGGTTAAATAAGATATTTGATTCATAAACCTTTTTGTTACATCTTAAAATTAATTCAGCGTTTTCATTAAAGGAAAGAAAAAAAATTGTTTCTAAACATTGCTGTAGCAATGACTGAAGACTGGTAAAATGTTGAATAAAAGATCTTGTATTAATTGAAATCAATCAACATCAGTATGAAATACTTCGAAATTTAATACGAGATTAATTAGTTATCGAAACTGATGTTTAAAAAAATGGAATGCATGTTTTTAACGGTTTTTTCCATCGCAACAAATAGTTGGTTCTTTCTACAAATAAAAGAAAAAAATTTTTTATATAGATATTACTAAAACAATCAAAGAATAACAACAAAATGCTGCTCAAAATATCTTGTATAATTTGAAAGCAAGCAAGATCAGTTCGAAATACTCGGAAACTCAGTACAAATCGATAATTTATTAATCGGTCACTTAGGGTTTAAAAATATAAAAACTTCGATTTAAAGAATGTTTTAAATAAAATTCCTTTCAATTCATCAATGAGATTTAGCGTTTCTTCCAAATGAGAAATAAAAAAAAGTAATTTTAGATATTACCGTAACAATTTAAGAAGCTTGATAAACTGCTGCATAAAATAAAACTTGATAATATGAGGATTTCTTGAAAATAGTTAAAATCAATAAACATAATTCGAAAATCAATATGCAGTTACCATTATTAATATACAGTAAACTCTCGCTACAACGATACCCGATACAACAATAACTCCCTCTACTACAATAATGTTTTGTGGTTCCCGTGATTTTGCATATAAACTAATGTTAATCTCCCCTCAATATTACGATATTCTCTAGAACAATAAACCTCTGTAAAACGATTTTTTCAATCTAAATTTCAGTATTATTTTCTCCCTTTATAATAATATTTTGATTTTCAAATGCTTTTTTTTTTCGTTTTCTTTTGTTATTTTTTCCGTCTATTAAGACTCATTGTGGATATTCAACTTATCCCTGAATAAATAGCTATTGTTCAGATTTCAAAACAGATGAAGACCACCCTTTTGGGAATTGGAGTTGGTGAGGGGGGGGGGGGTGAAGTGTAAATGTATGCCTAGTCTCATTTCCCAGTAAGCTTTGGAATTCTGATAAGGTTTAAGGACATCTGGACCTGTCTGGTCACCTTGTCAAAGAACAAGTGCCCTTTGTTAGAGGAACAGGGGGAGATGGAGGCGGGGTGTTGTTAAGTGACGTCTGAAAAGTGAGTTCAAAGGTTGTTTTATAGTCTTTAACGATTTTGAGTTCTACGCGAAACATTTGGTTTAAACTTTTCTTTCTTTCACGCGATATTGTTCCCTAAAGGCCTTATCACACGGTGAAATGTCGCCAGCAATTTTCCGTTTCTACCCTCAAAAACCGATCAAGCAAGTTTCATAATCGACAACTTATTATGAAGATGATGATGATAATACAGGTCCATCGCAGTCCTTATTGTCATCCCAGGAAGCTCTTCAATCTGAATTCCCTGCGGACATTTTTTTCAAGCCTTCCGTCGACGAATGAAGAACATTTTCGTGCACTAGACTCAATGCATACTGTATTGGTGAACTTAACAGTTAAAAAAATGAATAAACAAACAAAAATACTGGATTATTTTCAATAAAAAGTGTTTTCAGGTATGTGAATATTTCTGTGCTTATTTTCTGAGTTTATCTTATTTATTTATTTTTTTAGTATTTAAACCACTATTATTAGTATTTTACAAATTAATTTCTTCTAAATATAGACTTAAAAGTAGTATGTTTTGCACCTTAAACCAATAATAATAAAAAAACTATTATTAAATGCTCAAAATATGTGGGCCTTCGATATAACAATATGCCTCTCTACAACAATCTATTTATTTGGTCCCTAAAATATTGTTGTAACGACGTTTCACTGTATCGACTTTTGGCTGACACGATGATAAAAGGCAAATTTACGAAGTTTTCTTCGATTTATCAAAGAAATTCAGTCTTTCCTAGCAATGAAAAAAAATGGTTTTTAGATATTACTTTAGCAATCAAAGCAGCATCGGACTTGCCAAATTCTAATTCAAACCGGCATTTGAAATAAAAGAAAATGCCAATGTACCTATTGCAATTATAAAAATCTAATAACATTTATATTTTCTATGTAATACTGATAGTAATGATTTGAATATTTAATATGGTGAAAAAAAAGTAAGCTCCAAAATAAAATTTCAAAAACATAATCAAAAATCTTCCTATTGAAAATTAATGTAATTTATTTTCATTGTAATTATTTTATGGAAATACTAGCTTCGAGTACAGTTTATTTTATAAACGACAAAATATTTATAATTTTTTCAAGCAGAATAAATGAAATAATTTTTTAATATATTTTGACCAACTTGATTAGGTGGTTATTTTTAATAACCTTGCTTATTACTAATAAAAATTGGTAATTATTATTAATTGAAGTTTTAAATTATTATTATTATTAACGATAGATAGTTTTAATAACTGATTTTAATTTGTAATGCTATTAATAATTACATTTAATTCACGGTGACCATGGCATATAAATAAAGAAACCAGTTCTTCAAAAAAATTCCTTTAATCTCTCTGATAATTCAAGTGATAGAAAAGAAACAGGAAACAAAATGGCATTCTTTAATACGCAAAAAATTCATAGATAGACGAGAAAAGGGGTTAATGTCCAAAATAGTATTAATTTTAGATTCGATAATCATATAATCTGAGAAAATCATTGCAAAATAAGTATTGTTTTAACTTTTTCAAATAAAAGTATTATTTTCTCTACCAATTATATTATACATGATTGAAGTAATTTTTAAATCGCTTAATGAAGAAAATATATTTTAAATTCCTATAAATATTCTTAAATTAAAACATAAAAATACACTTTTTTCATTAAATAATTTAACAACTGGACCACTATGCATTAAATACTTTAACATAAATTGTTCAGGAAATAAGTCATCGGACATGAAAGAGTTAAAAACAAAAATTTTTAAACTACTCTAGAATTATTGATCGACGTAAAAGGATATTGATATGGTTAAGCTATAACTCTTCTTATTTTCGTAAATTAAAAGAAAGAAAGAAGAAAATTGACACTCAGTCTGGAATAAAGATGCAGTCAATTAGGAAATAGCTGTAATTTGTGGATTCCATGACTAACATTTCAAGCTATACTTATGTTTACAATTTGCTATTCAAAATTAGACCAATTCATTAGGCTGTGAAACAGATTTATTTTGATGTAATGAATGGCTTGAGGGAAAAAAAACCTGCAGCAATTTGGAGCAAAGTTTTGCAAAAATAGATAAATTTTAAATCGTCCATTTCTGAAATATCATATTGTAAAAAATTATGAAGTCAATGTACATGCTTTGAATAATCGTTTTAAGTCTTCTGCTCCGCGTGAATCACTTCAACCGCAAATCAGCGATATTTCTTTTGTCTAAAAAACATTTCAAATTTTCATATAACAGAAAAATGAGAAAAAAGTTTGGAGAAATAAATAATGGTGAAATTTTTTAGAAATGCTGCAATTTAATAAATAAATATCCAGTTTAAAAAAATCAATCAAATGTGCGTATTCTAGCTTTCAGCATGTCTTATACATAAGAATCCATTCTATTCAGGACAAATAACACATTCTAAAATCGTTGATGATAGGCAATTGCCTATAAGTTTCAAATCCTAATTATTTAATTGATATGACAGGAAAATCGTATTTCGGAAAAATATTAAACATCATAGATTTTATTTTCGATTGGAAATAATAGAATAAAAATATCATTAAAACAAAACGTTATATTTAAATCAAAAAGTTCATTCCCCTTATCCTCCTTTTTTACCCTGGATACCTTTTAATTGCACATATATCAAAATAAAAAATTTTTACGTTTTAGTAAAGTATCTTGAGAACAACATAACATATTTCAAATTCCAAACATCAGATTAGATATATTCTGTAAACACAGAATGTTTACATTCTTCCTTTCCTTATTTCCTAAGCCAAAGTAAATTTGTGGGTACTGCTGCAGCAAATCCACTAGTATATCTATCCAATGCCTCTACCATTTGTCAATATCAGTCCAGATTCACAATCTTATCCAGCTAATTGCATTCTTCCAGGAATACCACCAATGTAAATCTGAGGACTGAATCGAACCTGGCGTCTGTCAATGTCAGCCAGGACCAGTTCCAGAACATTATTCCGTTAATGAAACTACCGATTCCCATCCGATTAGCCAGTGACAGCAAACAAATGAGGTCCATCTTTCAGTCCTGCCAGGAATCCTGGGCAGGACACGCAACGACTCCCCCGCATTCCTCCCGGGGACCGAAATGAAAACTGCCTAAATTATGGGGTGTTGGGCGTCTTATCGCGAGATGCCGTTGTCGCGTAAATCTTCATCTTGAGCAGCCGGCGGTGACAGCCATTCCCGGACCACGTCCGGCACTCCACCGTAACCGTCTTTAATATTTTATCCCACCCCCTTTCCGTCCCGTTTTACACTGCAGCCCCCCTTCGTCTCCAGGCTCTGCCAAAAGATTTGATTTCTTGAGGGAGAGGAAGGAGTTACCGCCTACTCTAATCTTATCACGCACTGGGCTCACCAGGGAATGGACAGATCGATGGGGTAAAGTGGGATTATGCCAGCGTTTTAATCATATAGAATAGCTCTAAAGCATTGTTGGGTATTATTAGATTAATTCTATTGTTGGGTATTATTAGATTAATTTTCCACTGAAAACGAATGAAATGCTATCACAAAGAGCTAGATTTTAGAACATGTTTTTTTTTTGATAATTATAGTTATATATATTATAGTTATTTATATATATTACTATTATTATAGATAATTATAGTTACATATATGCCAGAATTTTAATCATACAAAACAGGATTGCTACAGACATCCAGCAAATAGAAACAAAGTATTGCTGGATATTATTAGATTAATTCTGCATGCTAAAATGTATTGTTGGTTATTATTAGATTAATTCTACGTGGCAGAAAGATTTTTTACACTGAAGTGAAATCAAAAGTGGAGCAAAACACATCGATTTTTAACAAGATTTTTGTACAATTACTGTTATAAATTGTAATTGAAATATATATATATATATATATATATATAAAATTCGATCGAATCGAAAGAAAAAATTATTGAATGTCAATCAAACCATTATCGTCGCAAAAGTTTAGTTTCTAAATCATCCTTCGATACTTCAACAGATTCCCATTCAAAGCAAATACTTCGGGAGAAAAAGCTTTAACTTTGCAGGAAAAGAAAGCTGAACTTACTTTTTTAAGCACCTTTAAATAACTGCAGGAAAGATGCTTTTTTCTTCGAGATTATTATAATCTTTCTTTTACATCAATCAGCTATTCAGAATCTGAATAAATAAAAACAAAATTCAATTAAGATGTCTCAACATTAAAAAGAATGAATCTAAAAATCTTTCTATAAACCATTTATATACGAAATAAATTTTATATTCTTTTATAAAAATAATACTAAATTACTGCAGCGTATATGAATGGAAAACATGCACAAACATATTGCTAATCTGAAGAACATGACTGAGAAATTGGTAAAATGGAATTACATGAAATAAGGTTGAAAGTTTGAAAGAAATATTTTTTCGAGGACTACATAAACTGAGTACTCAAAAATATCTATCTTTAACAGATAAATATATTTATTTCCGTATGCCTGTAACTTTACTTTATAAATTTATAGTCACGAAAAACATTCTAACGAAATTCTTCTCTCGAATACTTTTTCTATAGGCGCAATGTTGAACAAGTTTAATAAATTAGACATATGAGAACTCTCGTTTATTTTTCGAATGTTGCTTCATTTTACATGAAGACAGCATTGTAGTAGCTAAAACTTTTTCAGATATCTAAATTGATATAAACATACTTTTTAATATATAATATCAAAAATATAATGTACCGCCTTCATAAACAATAATCAGGAAGAATAAAATTATTTTTAGCAAAATTTTGTTTGCAATTTAGTGCAATTAATAAAGTATTAAAATTGATAGTGAACATAAGTATCAACGCCTAGAAAGTTATCTTTTAAACATGTCTGTACAGTTTTTAAAAAATGGGCCTAGATGTTTTATAAAATAAACTATTGAAGTAGATACGACTCGCTTTCATAAAGAATAATTTTTAAAAAATCAAATTATCAAATATAATAGGGAACATAAATATCAGTTCTTAGAAATTTATCTTTGTAAATAATAGTGAGTATAGTTTTTAAAAGATAGGCCTAGAAGATGTACAAATATAAACTATTGAAATAAATATAATACCTACACAAATAATAATTAAAAAAATTATTTCTTAGTAATGATTATTTTTAAATATTGTTTGTATTTATTACTATTACGGAAGAATTAAAATAGATAGTGATCATTAATACCAGAGTTCAAAAATTCAACTTTGCAATAACAAGAGGCCAGTATAAAAGTAGTAGGCCCAGTTTTTAAAGTATGGGCATAGAAGGTGGACAAATATAAACTATTGAATAAACGCGATGGCTCGCCTACCTAAACAATAATAAACAATCGTTAAAAATTATATTATTTCTTAGTAATAATTATTTTAAAATTTTGTTTAAAAAGGATAGTGAATATGACTATCAACCCTTAATAATTTATCGTTATAAGAACAAGTCAGTACTATTTTAAAAAGTGGGCTAAGAATTTTTAGAAACATAAATACTGAATCCATGTTACAAGAAATAAATTGAAGAAGCTACTGGGTTTTTCCCACATTATAAACGAAAATTATCTAATATGTAACTTCATCCCATGGACTGAAAATGATTTTATCGGACAGTTTCAAATATTTTTCTTCAACTACGCAATCATATACCTCGACGTTTCATTTCGATAATTGTCTCAGTGAATTTCGAACATAATAGAGAGAGAAAAAAGGGAAAAAAACGCATAATGGAAAAACTTGGAAGGGATTTAAAAAAAATCGAGGAAAAAAATAAAACGATAAAAATTGTCCGCATGTCTCATTAGAAGCAAGTCGAACAAATGACTGTGAAGAGGAATGGCCTTCGTGTTTTGCATTGACATGCCGTAAAACATTACTCTCCATTAGGATGGAGGGGGCAGAAGAGGCGGGGCGATGGCGGAACGACCAATGGCGAGTCTTGCCATGCGTGGAAAACGGACATTTCAGACAATTGCTCTTGCTCCTCCATTCTTCCCGAATTCGGCCGCCATTAAATTGTTTGAATCGTAATCACAGGGGCAATTCTGGAGATAAATCTCAAATTTTTTACGATAACCCACCATGGCGAGTTCTGCCTACAGACTCCTGGGTCATCCAGTGAATTGTTATTTGGAGGGAAATGAGACATTACTAGAGTTAACAGCTTGTGGCATGTTGTTATTTGGCCGAAATAAAATGTAGACACAAGCGATAATTTTAGTTAAAATGCACATGTTCTTTTAAGATAGTGAAGAAAGTGATTTAAATTTTGATTAATCTGTTCAATTTATCGTAATTAGAAATGTTGAGGTATTTCCTAAAATATATTCGACAAATGCTTTAATACTTCTAATTTAGCACAATTTTTTTGTGCCACCATTATAAAAAGATTTTTTTTTATATCAGAAAAAGAGAAATATTATTTTATATGTTCTACGTTGTTAACGTTAACATTTTACGTCGTAACAACCAAGTTACCGAGAAAATGAAAGTGTGACTGATAATGTACCAAACAGTTTAGGCAAAAATTATTGTTTCAGAACACTGAAATTTTTTTTTTCTTTTAAAACTTTTTTTAAAAGTTCGTTTAAAGAACTCATTAAGCAAAAACATGTGAAAAAAGGATTTCAATAATATTTTAAAAAAAGTTTTATTATTAGGTTAAGACATATTTGCACTCCAAAAATTAAAATAAATTGCCAAGACATTTAATTATTTTAGAGGACGGAATTATTCAGAATGAGTCATCCGATATCAAAATTCCCTATATTTCAAAATAAGTGATTCAGATATGAAATTATATTAAAATAAGTAGTTATCTGTATTTTAAAATAAGATATTCAGTAACTACTGTTTCAAGTTTTCTTAAATCTAGCTAAATATGTTTTTGTTTGTTTAAATACCTTTTATATAATGTACATATGTAATCATGTCGTACAATTATTGATAACTCTTTCGAAGAAGTCAATAAGTTGAAACAAAGGCCGCTAGTGAAAAATGTTTTTTAAAAAGTATAATAATACCTGATTACTTCCAATAGAATTTTGGCATTTTACATATTATGAACATACGAAGGAAGTGATAACTATTAATTACGTTTTCAAATCATTTTTATCTTTTCCAATTAAATTGTGATAGTTAAGAGTTGTTAATATCACACTCATAGATTGAAATGAAAGTTTAAAAACACATTTTTAAATGAAATTACTAATGTCGGAGACTTAACAAAGTTTTTTTTTTTTTTCAATTTTTTTTTTTGGTTGTTTGTTTTATGACATAGAATAAATCGTTGCTTACTTAAAACAGTGAATATATTATTTTAAGAAAAATAGTTTTAAAATAGTACAAAAAAATTTAAATTACGATGTTCTCTTTGTTATTATTTATAGCTTTACATGTAACTAAAGATCAGCATCAAAATATATGTTATTAAGGTAACTAGAAAGAAAAACCAAAGTTTACTCAATTCACCGATTTCTGTCTTATTTTCAGTGTAGTGACTTTTTTTCAACGTACAGCAGTTTTTGAATACAAGAATACACATGAATTTAATTTTAATTCATCTTTTTTCAAACTACTGAGGAAAATTTTATTTAATATTTTAAAATGAGTGAGAAACGATTAATGAAAAAAACTAATGATGATAATCGATTATATATTTAAATTCCACATTTATACAATTACTTTTTAAAATTTTAAAAAGTCTAAACTTTACCAGCACTTTAAAAATATTTCAAGACATCTAATAAAAATTAAAATATCCCAGTATTTTTTTTCATTAAAAATAATATAAAACATTTTTTAAGATTGCACTTTAAATAATTAAAAACAAAATTAGTTTCCCATTACAATTTTCAATAATTTAATAAAGCTTCAAAAATGTTTAGAAAGATCACGAAAAGTGTAAAATATCTTAAATACAGTGAAAGACAAAAATTTGTGAATAGAATTGTATGATAATTTATGCAACTCTAAATCTAACCAAAAGGAGAAAATGACATTCTTTGCAGAAACTGCCCTGTGGTCATTTTTCTTTCGGCCAACTGTGAGTGGACGTCACTTTCCTCATTCCTGAAAATGACTTTATGGTCCAAATATTTCTCCACCCTTCTTGAGTTTCAGGGCCACGCCTCTTCATTTGATGACTGATAAGAGTTTAATTGCAGTATGAGATCTTGGCTTGTAAGTTGAATAACCAGTATGACTAAATTCACTCGCAAAAGCCTCGTTAACACGCAAGAACGGATTTTCTACATTTTGGTCAAATCTTAGACGAAGACCTTTCTTCTTATTCTGATGAAAAGTGACTTCCTTTCATGAGGATGAAGAGTAACGAGTAACTAATCCGCTCTCCCTTTTATGAGGATGAAAAGTAACAAATCTGCAGCGACCGGTAAGTACTTTTTCCATTTAATATACTCATATAGTATGAAATATTATGAAATGACGAATAAGGAATAATGATGGGATATACTTACTATTGTTATTTCAAACTAGACCATTAGCTGTTTCAGTGGAATATAATTTCACAAATAACTATTCTTCTTTGAATATTCTTATTCTTCCACAATTTCTCTGAAATGTATTCAAAATCTTAGAGCAATAGTTGTTTAATATGTTTTTAATTACTTCAATAGCAAATAGCACAATTGTTGTTGAATAAGTAAATTTCAGATATAATAATAATATCTAATAAATTTGTTATAAATACTTTTTTTATAAAACTTTCAGCTAAATACTTTAAAACTGCCAAACCATCCTGAACAATTATCTTACTTTCTCCATATTTGGTAAATATCAATAGAAGTGCTTTACAAAATGTAATATCTCTACTAATAATATAGACGAATGAGTATGTGTGTTGGTGCTCTATAAGTTAACCGTTTGACCAGCAGCTACGAGAATTTGTTCAAATATATCTTGAAAAGTGGAAATGTGTAGTTCATACAGATTTTTTTGAAATATTAATTGTAAATCAAGCTGAATTTTGCTGAACTTCTGCAATAATTCCCAAAAATATTATTCCAAAAAATTAAATACTTCGCCGCTTCAAAATTATAAAAAAAAACTGTCTTTTTAATGATATCAATTTAATAATCGTGTGATTTTTTTTAAAATTCTGTATTTAAAATTTTAGCAGCGCTAGGACGCTATGGGCTTGTTTCTATTAGAATAGTTCTTATGCATAATAAGAAAAACTTAACTGAGAGAATTACAATAACACAACCTTAATGTCAGTAGGTTTGGCAGAATCATGGACTTTAAAATACAACTTTGAACTTCGTTTGGATAATTCAGATATAGCATATAAATGAATTATCTGAAATCATATATAACCAATATTCCCGGAAAATCATAAGATCACTTGAAGTGACTTTTAAAAAAATATAATAAGAAAAAAATTTATGAATAAAATATGAAAAATGGAATTGTTCCATTAAACATTCAATAATGTATTTTAAAATTATTATTTAATACTTGTAAAATTATTTAATAAATTGTTCCAATGTAAAAAATATGGAAATTTTAGGGTCCTAAATAATATTTACATATTTAATTTTTAAAAAACTATGAGAATTTTACTATACATTTTATGTAAACAGAATTCTATGAAAATATTTTAAGGACAAATATTCTTACAATTTATAAATAATATGAAAAAAAAATTTAACCTTTTTTCAAGATAGGAAATATTCCAAATTTTTTCTGCAGGATGAAAATTTTGAAACGAATTAGCTTCTAATTATTATTTCAATTGCATTTGTATCATAATGGCTTTTTATTATTTTTTACACACATGGATTAATACATTAAAGGCATAAAAGCGTAGAAAAAATATCCGTTAAATGAGAATTTTAAATATATTCTTTAATATTATTCCGAAGATTTCAATAATAAAAATAATTCCTTTATATGAAGCATTCATCGACATTATTTTGCTTACTTACTTAATGCTTTTATGCGACATCATATGCTTCTAAAAAACATTATTATATCTTAATAAGAGAAGTATAAAAACGCATTACTCAAAATTAATAAAGAAATCTTTTTTCTAAAAGCAAGCAAACGAATAATCAATCTATTTTTATTCATTAATCTACACGCAAGCATTGTTTGTCTCGGGGTGTAATACATAATGACATACTTGTTATGAGCAATTGAATGGTGTTTGTGCTTGTTACGCAAAATGCTATTGCGTTTCAAGCATGCATTTCACGACAACAAATTAAGAGCTGGCTACATTTTTACCAAAATAGATTTTATTCCTGCTGAAATTTACATTACGTTATAGTACTTTTCTTTTCGTATATAAACTGCGCAATATTAATTCACAATTCAATTTTTTTCCGGAACATAATTTTCTTTTTCTTCTCTAATTTAAGAATAAGTGACATAAAAGTTTTTGTTTTAATTTAAATTTAATCATTTCTGTTTCAATTTAAAACGCAAATTTTACGGAAGTAGAAATACAGTACGATGATCAAAACGCCTGAGACTTCTAAAACAACGTGAATATCAAAAATTTGAAGATGCTATATTGAAAACGCTTTTAAGAGACCAAGCTACATAAAATATTTAAATTAATTAAAATATACGCAAACATTAATTCTAATGAAACAAGTGGTTGCCAAAGGCAGCTACCATTTAATAATAAATAATCTGAAATTTATTTATTTTATTTTTAAATGATCTGGTGTCATATATTTAAAATAAGTTCTCTTAAATTATCTGGCAAAAAATCCTTTTCGGCTATTCGTTTTCTTTCACACGGTAGTAAAGTAATCCGAAAATCAACTTAATTAAGGTAAAAATTCCCTTATATATAAAATCTATTCTTCAATTTTTGGTAATTTTTCAATGTATATTCATGGTGATGAAACTTAATAACCACTAAATGTAAAATTCTTTTATTCAGAATTATTTATATGGAAACTATATTTTAACTGACAATTTATTTCAATGATAGTAGTAAAAAAGTATTTCGTTCTTTCTTTTTTTAATTTATATTTCTCTAATAACATAGATTATTTCTTTCCTATTTCAAGAATGGTTAGCAAGAAAGATTTAGAATTTTAAAAAATTCAGCAGTTGACCTAGTACAAACAGCATTTAGAAATCAGGCATTTAAATTATCCTTAATAAAATATACAAATAGGGCCTAAATTCTTCAGTTGGTTTTTGTTATTTTTTTTGTCATAATGACATTTCAATGAGAATTATTTAAAAACAAATACACATCTTCTAGGGGCTGTTTATTTTACTACAAATTACTTGAAAGAGAAATAAAATTTTCTTCAAAAATTACTTGAAATTATTTTATGGACAGAACATTTTTTTGACCTAGTATTTTTTGAATAATTTAGCTGATTATTTAATTTGCAAATCGATTCGATAATAGTAAAAATAACATAATGTATAAATAGGAATACAAATTTATTAGAGTGAATTTTTAAGAGATATATATTCTAGCAAAATGTTGAGAAAAACATGAATTTTATTTTAACCGAAAAATCAGAATATTGTGTTTGTAAGATCAACACTTCTGTATTGTAACAATTTGTTAAAAATGCAATCTTTATTTTTTGATAACATATTTTAACAAAGACGTAAATGATATAAAACAAGTCGATCAAAATTGAAGCCGATAATTTATATTTCCGTTTCCAATAAATTTTATATGTGCAATAAATATTTTAATGAAAAATAACTGATAAAAGTTATTTATTCTTATGAAAAGAAATGTGTAATCTACAATATAAAATTATTAATATGGAAATTGCTTCAACTCCGAAATAATCGCTTAGAAAAATATTTTCCCAGACAAGGTAAAATGCAAGACAGAATCAAAAAAAGTGACGAAAAGATTTAATGACAAAAAACGATTTTTTAAAGCCTATAGAGCTTACATATATGATCCATAAAAACTTTCAGCTCAAAAAAAGTTTCATGTTGTTATTGTTGTTGAATTGTATTGTTATTGAAAGTTAAAATATCTTTAGTTATATCTATCTATATTTATATGTAGATATATATATTTATTTATAAATATAAATATATATAATACATACTTTATGCAAGCTTGAGTTTTTAAAGAAGAAGTAAATGATTCAAAACAAGACAGTCAAAATTAAAGTCGATAATATATATTTTGTTTTTTAATAAATTTTAGCAATGGATAAGAGTTATTTACTTTTAGAAAAAGAAAAACGCAATCTACAAGATAAAGCTATATTAGCATTGAAATTGCTACAGCTCTGAAAAATATTTCCCCGTACGGAGTAAAATGCATAGCAGAAATAAATGCCGAAAGAGAGTTAAACATAAAAGGTGAATCTTGTTCAGCTTATAGAGCTTGTTTAAGCAATTTATATTAGTCTACCAGTTTGATATGCTTATTGTAAAGGTTAATATATCTTTATATAAAAAAAAATCTAGGAAATTTTGAATTAATGTATATAAACTGATGTTGAAAATAGCAGCTCCGGTATAAAATAAAACCAAAAAAATGTTTCCTCTCCAATTTTTTAACTTATCATGAAACCATGAAAAGACTTTCAAAGGGCTTATGCCGACAGTTATAGTTACGGTAAAATCCTGAAGCACAAATGTCCCCATAATCACCTAAGAAAAAGTTGAGTCATCACCTGAAACATTCAGCTTCACGTTATGCATATAATTTGATCTAAGATTTAAATATTTAAAAAAGAAGGGAGGAAGTGATAAAAAAGGAACCATGCCGATCCAATTTTTAAACTGAGCGCATGCACTTATACCTCGAGATGACACCTCTAAAACAAAATGATGGCAGCAATTGTTTCAAACAATGGAAAGCAATTGTGGCATGACCATTTAAACTAAACGTTTTTACGAAGAAAAAAAGGAAGTTCGATTTGATTTTTTTTATTCTTTATGTTTCGAGTGGTGTTTGCAGCTAAACTTGGATTCTACACTAGTTTCTAGAGCGTTCGCGTGCACGGTTGGAGTTAGACGTGTCATATGAATGGGACATATTTTCTTATTTATTCCTGTCGTTGCACTTACCGTTTAGGTTGGAATGCGATGACTACTGCATTTGGCCAATTTTCTGAAGATTTTTCACACGTTTATCATTTCTGGAATAAGAAAAAGGAGAATTGTAAGATTATAGATTTGAAAACATAAAAAAGAAAGTCAGGGCATAAGCACAAATACAGGAAATAGTACTTTATTTATTTATTTATTTTAAATAACAAGACTGAGATGCATTGAATATTTTTAAACCCTACACAGTAATTTTTTTCATCTCTAAATTCATTTAAAGTAGCTATAAATTAATCAGAAAAAAATATATCACTTTGCATTTGTTCTAACATTAACATTGGAGATTCGTGGATCCCTCAGCAAATGGTTTGTTATAAAAATACCTATATGTCATTAGCAGAAAAGAAAAACTAATCAAAGTCGATAAAAACTTAATATAATTTACTCTGTAATTCGTTTATGCTGGAAATCTCATGTTCAATAATTTTACTGTACTATGTCGCTTATTCTCAAATTAAAGGTTTTAAAATAATTTAATTAACTAAAATCATTACCTACAATGCTTTTAATAACAGAAGTTTGGTGCTTTACATGTATTAAAAAAAATATCGTAGTAGTTGTCTGTAATTGATCTAATATTTATTAAAGTTGGGTTGTCATAACCATGATGGTCATTGTTGGTTTCTAGCACATTGAAAGGAATATAAATTTTCCTTTCACAGTTTCTATCTAGTACTTATTTTTTTTCATATTGTGCCCACACAATCAGTTAACAAAGTCAGAAGTCTATAGATCCGTGATTAAAAGGTGGTCTTTCATTTTACCTTCTTTATATCTATCCTTCCGTTCACTGTACTTAAATTACCTTTATTTTATTATTCTAGAAAACATATTTCTATACATATCATGTCATAACATACATGTAATATATAACATACATACCATGTCTGCTCAAACCGCTCATAGAGAGTTATTAAGACTCCAAGCATAGAAATGATAAGTGGTACTTAATTTTATCCATCTGTCTATGCATCTAGATGTCTGGCATTAAGTTAGCTATGTCTGAGATGATTTCTGTCCATCTTAAGCTAGTTAAATTAAGACTTTCAAGTTAGCTTCATAGAAAGATTTATCAACGCTATAGAATTTATCTTTGTACTAATCATTATGATGTTCTTCAAGTGACTTTTGAGATTTATTATTAATTCATTTTTGTAAATAGAAATTATGGTTATATTATTGAATTTTTTACGTAACAACTAGTAATAAAAACTTTAACATTTGTTTGAGTGTGAGAACAAATACATGATTAAAAAAGAACTAATATAGAGGTCTGCTGAATTGATGCTAAGGATAGCCTCTTCCAAGGAGAGATATAAAGAAAAGAAGTGAAAAAGTGACCATTAAAATTTTTTAAGACGTAGATTTATATATTTATCAATGAAAATAAAAACATATGCTTTCTGTGGCAGATTAACAATTATGGGTAAATTAAATATGCATTTAATTTACATTTTTTCTTGCGTTACTTTTTTCTTCTGCCCTGACAGATTTAATTCTTTGTGTTAAAGATTTTTCATCTATATTCAATGAAAATTATTTCTCGAGATTGCCTCATTTTCATTAATTAAGAAAATTTATATTGAAAAAAAATAGCTAGCTTTCGAAGGAGAGCATGAAAAATTAAAAAGAAATTTGGGGGCCGTAATTTTGATGGCTTTCCTAGGCACATAAAATCACCTCAGTGGAATCTTGAATCGAACAAAAATAAACACAATTACTAGTCATTATAATTTAACGGCACTGAAGGCGCGATTTATATGTTTCTAACTAAAGAATCTTATGCTAGTTCTAAGCAATACACCTCCTTGTAACTCCTTTCTTATCCTGAAATTTTTATAACGTCAATTTTGGAACACAAAATGGCACGAAACATAAGCGAATGACATCTAAAAATAAGTGAAAATTAAAAATTTATACATGAAATCTTATTAAAATGTTTGAAATATGCATTCGTTTCAGTGTTCTTGCATAGAATTTTGTTAACAGTTATTTTATTGGTTTTGAAAATACCCAGTTAGAACTTTCTTACATGATAACAGTTGCAATCATAGTTTAGGAAGCTCTAATGTAAAGAAAACAATTGATTGTTCAATGCCAAATTGCTTTCTTCTCATATAACCAAGAAATGAATACTTGTTTTTATAATAGAAAAAATACTCGACTACTGCTGCGACACTAGTAATAATAAATTCTAACATTGTTCTATTGAGACAAAAAGCCTATTTTTATTACCGTTATTACGGCTTTTAATAAGGGAAAATGAACTTTGTCACATTTAACATCTTCGTTTCAAACATTTAAGAACAATGGGTATAATGTATACCTAATAAGAAATTGGCCAAGAGTAAAGTTAACTATAATCATTAAAACGGTTCCTACCATATAGGTAACTAGTATAAAAAATTTATCACTGTTTTCATTATGTTCTGTTAGTTTGGTGTATTTAATACAATGTTTCATTATTTTATTTACCTTTTTCTGTGCTCATTACTGGAGATCATTTTAATGGAATTTCCTGGATCGACAAATTTAATTATTTAACTTTAAGTGGTCACGAAATGTAATTTCGTTCTAACAATTTCAAGCAACTCTTGAATTTATCATAAATTTTAATTTCATACTTTATTTTTCCCCACTGTTATGTTAACCGACTTACTTAACTATAACATAGGAGGAAAAACCAACACGGTGAATTTAAGAGCATGCAATAGCATCTATGATAAAAAGCAAAAAATATGTCTGTTTGTCCCAACATTTCCAAAATGGTGAAAAATTCCATGAAATTTGAGCATTCTGTTCTGAAATCGATTTCTATGTCATTTGTGGTATTTTGAACTAAAAATTAATTAAATTAAATAATTTTTAAGATGCTTAATTAAGTAGCAGAAATTAAATTGAACATCAGCATTTATGCTTAGTTTCCCAAATAATTATTGAAAGAATGTAACATTTATTATACCATCCTAAATCAAGCAATCATTTTTACTGTGACTAATTTAATTCTGTATTTAATATCTTGCCTTTCTTCCTATTGCTTTATGGTTGCTCTTTTTATCTGTTGGATTAGAATCTTTGTTTGAAGCAAGGTGACTGTTGAAGATGATATCTGAGTTGTTAACACATTATTTAAAATTAATTATCTACTGCCAACAGTATGGAGGTATTTACCATGAAAAAAATAAGAATTTCAAAACATCCCTTTTCCAAAATTAACAATTATACCATAAGTAGTCTTTGTGCAACGGTTAAATCCATTTTGTATTGCCAGTTGATTGAATTTAGAAATAATTTACAACAGTTATCTGGATATTGA
The DNA here is from genome assembly GCA_026543055.1 of Argiope trifasciata. Taxonomy (NCBI): domain Eukaryota; kingdom Metazoa; phylum Arthropoda; class Arachnida; order Araneae; family Araneidae; genus Argiope; species Argiope trifasciata. Next base: position 3,233,281 of record JAPMOQ010055483.1, on the reverse strand, counting down.
TAAAATTACAGGTAATTTAGTTTCCTACTGCATAACGTTGTCCAAATGACATTTATTCTTATAGTTTTCTAGTCATAATGTTGTTGTTGTTTTTTAATTGAACCCTTTAGCTTCTGGCTCTGGATAAGACACAAGCGGATCTATTGAAAAATACTCAACCAGTTTTGAGATTTTCACTATTACCTGGTAGAATATATGTAGAGTTTTTATCTGCAATTAACAGTTCTTTTAGATTGATGTTTCAAAGTTTCATACTATTTTGAAAACAACTTATGAAGTATACATAAATTAACAACACACATCCGTAATATGAGGTAAGACTGATTCAGATCAAATTATTACTTATAAAACCGTTTTCTTTATATTAAAAACTCTGTTAGTGTTCGCTATCGCTAATAGCATAATGAAATAGAAAGAATTAGTAAAGAAAATTCGATTTTCTTGTATTTATCTGTGCTTTGTATGATGTTAAAAGATTAAATGGAAAAAACCGTTTCAAGTTGTCCACAAAGGAAGTAAAACTTTTTCTTGTAGCCCATATTCTAGTTTATTTCCCCTCTTTGGTGATTGCAGGTGATATGTTTATTTCTAAAATCGTAAAACAAATCAGGTGAACAGGTGAAGGCATCAACCAACGTAAAAGCAAGTGCTGGAACAAGTTATCCACTTGTTGGGACAAAACCAGAAGACGACAGTTTAAATACCGGTCCGGTCGTTTTATGTACTTTTGGAGTGGCTCGTAAACACCAGATGATGACAAAATATTCGAATTATTCGCCTATAAAGTCGTGGCCTGATACGTGGACCACCCCAAAAGGCCATCCATAGGTAAAAGAGAAGGCAGGTGATGAGCTCTCATCGCGTGTCGAAACAGATTTTAATGCCACTGCTTACAATCACTTCACGTCACCCAGCCTATTAATTGGCTTCAAATTCACAGGTCCTTATGTCCTGTGATGAGAGGAGGTACATCCTTTTTTGAACCACGCTGGTTGGTTTTATGGCGATTGGGTGAGTGGTTACGAAAGCCCGGATGTGTCGGACTAGAAATGGACCAATGCAACTAAGATTTTCCACTGTTTTCAAACATGAGTGGATGTAGCTCATATAATCTGACCTTTTGTGCCATGAGAATAATAGTAAGTGGAGACCATCCTAGCTTGCTAATGATGGTTCAACTTAGAGAAGGTTCGTGACCTTTTGATGCGTCGTTTCATTCGACATGGCACGTACTCTGGTTTTAAAACAATGTTTCGAACTATTGAAACCCGGATATTCAAAAAAAAAAAAAAAAAATCGAAATGCCAGAATAATGCGCCTTTATTTCTATAAATCTGAATGTCCATTAAACTTTCCGACTTCTCAGTTATGTGCTTGGAACGAAAGCAATGTGCACTAGAACAACCCATTTAATAAATATGTTTAGCAATTCATAAATCCATTAACTTTTCCATAACTTATATATTCACTATGAGAACTCGCGAAAATCATTACATAAACTTCAAAGATATGTGTCAATTTTTTTATATTCATCATTTATTATATTAATAACTTAGTAATAAAGAATAACATAATAATATAACAATGCCGACAGGCTACTTTTAGCATTATAATTCGACCCTTCATGTGACCTTTGAATCGTAACTTTAGTGTCCCTCTCCACTACCATAAATATATGCATATGTGTGTATGCGAATATAAGGAATGTATTAAATATTATACATTCAGTGAACTTAAACCACTTTGTGTCTGTTTTTCATGGACAATTTCAGAATTAAATGGATTATTAGACCTTTACCACTGCCATAAAATACTTTTTTAATTGACCTTTTACATTCATCGTATTATCAAAGCAGACCAACGTTTCTATGCTAAATGTATGGGTGAAAAATTAGTCTTTAAGCTAGTTATTAAATGGGAAAAGTTTTTCTAAGCTTTAACGGCAATCATTTTCACTAAGAAGTTTTTATGAAGTCTCTTAGATACTCTAATATGATTGTTATTATTCTGAAAGTGATAGAGTAGTCATAAATAATGCAGTAGAAGTTTACTGTTCAAAATTATTTCACTATTTTGGATAATTTTATGCCAATTCTTCTGAAAAACACTATTTTGCCGAACCAAATTCTAAAGAGGACGGTAAAAAAGCAATAATAGCAAATAAAAAGTTGTCAAAAATATTTTAATTTTAAAAAATTCAATTTTTTCCCGTCAAAACTGCAAGTTTTACTTTAACCGAAACTGATGCCAAATTTTCACTCTGAACAAAAATAATTATTAAATTAAAATGAATTACAGATCAGAATCTGTAAACTGTAGAACCGATAGAAGTGTACGATTCGAACAATTTAATAAATAGCAACGGTTTGCGAATCAATTAATGAAATAACAACTTCAGAATTTAACCCTCAAGAGAAGCACTATCGCTGCTGCGCGATCCAGAAGCACTGGGTATGCCATACCCGCGTGTCTTTGATTAATAATATCTTTCGATCAAATTGTCCGATATAGAATTTTGTTTTGTTTTTTTTAATTTTAAAGCTTAGACAGTGTAGACTAAGAATATATCCATAGAATTGTCATAAAGAAAATATTATCTTGAATAATATAGAAAAAAATCAACATAAACCCTTAAAATGAGGTGTTTTATTCAAATTACCATATCTAGGCAGAATTTATAGATAAAAAATTTTTCCCGACGGCATTTGAAAGGGAATTAAATGTACTTTTAGATAGTTATTTCGTCATTTAACTGTAATTGATAAAAAATATTTATTTAGTTAGGTAAAGTTCAGTGTTTTTAGAATGATATTACTTAATTAAAAAATATGGATTCATTATTCTTTTATTAATACAAACATTTAAATTACTTTATAAAACTTATATTTTAAATGGATTGATGCTACAAAAAATTAAGAATATAACTTCAAGCTACATTTTTCACAAATTTTGGCTGTATGTTGAGCTAGAGAAAAAATGAAAGAAACCGATAAATAAATGTTAAAAAAATAGAAAATCAAATTTTTAATAAAAAATACTATAGAAAATGTAATATTTATAATTTACTTACGAAAAACTGTCACGATCGGTAAAATTTCAATGTAAATACTCCAAAAAATGCACTTGAACTAAGCAATATATATAATAAAACTGACTGATGATATAAAATATCGATCAGAATTCTTTTAAAATAGATATTTTAGAATTCTAATTATATAAATACAAAAAAAGAACTGAAAAACACAATTTTATGCAAAACGTTGAGTCAGATAAAATAACAAAATACTGACGCTACAACAGCACTGGGTAGCGCATACCCATAGACTGACTACGGCCGCCTATATTTTAGTCCGTATTCACATCTCAAGATAACTATGGTGGGGAATCTGTAGTGGGGATAGTAGAGATTTTTCCCCTAGGCAAAGTCACCTTCTCATTGTAACCATTTCTGAAGGAGAAATATTTTTAATTTACACCTGGGTATCCCATACCCAGTGCTTCTCTTGAGGGTTAATACTTTTAACCCACAAAAATAAAGCTGCAACATTTTTTTTTGTTGTCATTCCTTGGTTTATCTGCCTTTAAAAATAATTCTTAGGATGGAAAAATGGAATGACAAATGGTACATTTGCTCTCGGGTGACTCCTCTCACGCACTTTCTAAAGAAGTTTATTTATGATTGTTAAAAAATACCCAGAGGGGAAAGAAAATATAATGGTCAGAGAATATTTAAATTTTTTTCAGATAAATTCCACTTAAAACAATTATACACCAGCGGGTGACCGAGCTCCGCTCGGAGAAAACAGGTATCGAAGCTAACTCGAAGATTTAAATTTTCAATTGTGATTTATCACAACAATACATGCCATAAGAAAAATTTGTGAAACCATTGGTGAAAAGATAACCGGTTAAACCTCGGCTTTTTCATCGTCCACCAGCGATGTCATGTCTTGATGTTCCATTGGAAATCCCCATCTGCACTGGTCTCTGTGGGGCCCTCAGATTTTACTGTGCCTAAGACTTTACAGTTGGCCGGTCGGGGGTGTCCCGCTATCTCTGCACTGGTCTCTTCCATGTTTGCTGACCATGCACGGAGCGCATGGGTTCATATCACCACACGGGTTAAGGATCATCCATTTCGAGATCAGTTCCGGATCATCTTCTGGAAACTTTATTAGTTCGCCATATTGGCTATAGATAGCAGCACGTTACCGCTTGAAATCTATTAGCCATTATGGCGAACTAATAAAGTTTGAAAATATTCTATCTGTAACTCCGAACTGCTCGACCGCAGCGCTTCAAAACCGGCGCCAATCGATTCATCGTGGCCAAAAACCCCAGACCCCCAAGTTTACCGGAGTTTATTAATTCTGGGGCGATTTTCGACTTGGCAACCATTCCTCGTATTATAGTATAAGATATTTATTCTTACTGAGTAATAAACATGTCCTTGTATTTGATGAATATAATACATTCATCGAATTACTTTTTCGAGTGCAAAAGGTTAAGCCTTCGAATTAATGTCATTTCAATAGAATGAAAGAATATATTATAAAAATTTATTTCTTGAGGAAATGCTAAAATTTTCGGACAGAATCATATAGTTCTTTTCTTAAAAGCTGATATGGTATTTTAAATTATAAGAATGCAAATTTTAAAAGCAATTTCTTTAAAAATACTTATTGTCAAACATAAAACTTCGCAGCTATTTCGAAGCCATTTCAATCTGTATAATAATGGTTCACAGTAAAAATATATTTAAAAATGTATTAATTACATTTTTTGAAAGCGACACTGATGTGTAATGTAATTGATTTTATAGGTGAAATTTTGAAATTTTAGAGTTTTCATCAGAATGTTTTCAATGTAAAAAAAAATAAATAAAAGGTTTTTTCCCCGTTTTTTTATATTACGAAGAAGGGTATTTCATAAATATTAATATCAAGTAATAGATGAGTGAAATTCAATTCAATAGCTACTTGTTTTAATGTTTCAACAATGAATTAATTAAAAAATTTATTGAAAATATGAATAGAGTTGCACACTTGATTACATATCCCGCTATTGGAAGTCTGTATTTTTCTGCTAGATTTCCCTGGGCTAATGTATTTTAATATTAGATACTTGATATCATACTTTTATCAAATAGCATGTGGTAATAGTTCAACACGTTTTAAAAGTATTTGAGCTAAATAATGATTTTAAACTAATCAGCAATCCCAAAATTAACTTTAATCAAATCCAGCATAAAATCCCAGTAACTAAAAACTCATCAAATCCAATTACGGGTTATAAATTTGGTTGAAATTCACGATTCTCTAAAATTATAACAACAAACATATCCATTTTTCTTTTGGAAATAAAATGAAAAGAAACTACATAGTTATATAATAATGGTAATAATTTTTGTCCTTGATACAAATCCTACTTTAATACTTACAATATTATAAAACATCAAAAATATTTATTACTGCCGATGTTTATTTTTTACAGAAATATGTTTTCTGTTTTAAAAAATTTTCAAAAATAGTTTCAATTTTTAAATTCTATAAAATAAAAAATCTCGGTATTAACCAAATTAATTTTTCTTTGGAGAATAAAAAATTATTTTGTGATTATTCATATTCATTGAGGAAATAACACCTCTAAACAGCATAAAATTGATAAAGAATATATTTCTTCAATATTTATATCTCTCTCTCTCTCTCTCTCTCTCTATATATATATATATATATATATATATAATCTTAACAATCGTACATTTCTTCTAATAACAAGTGTAAGTTCTTTCAATAGATGAAACAACCCCATGTGAAATGCTGTTTTTAGTAGGTATTCCTACCATTTTGTAAAACTAAGAAAAAGATAGTAAAACTAAGAAATAGATAAAAAGATAATTTTGCTTCGATTTTCAAAATATAATCAATATAAGAATCATCAAATATCAACCAGTCGTTTTTCATATCGTCAGTTTTTCATCAATCATATATTCCTGTTTTTTCTGTTAGTTTACATTGATGCCCTACTTACCAAAGTCATAGTTTTCCGTTTATACATACACTTCTTAATAATCAATGGCTTATTGATGGTTTCGTTATCACGGTGAATAATATTGTTAAAGATTTCAACAGATAAAATGATAATTCTGCTGTGATTTTCAAGAAAAACAATTTTCATCAAGGAATAACCAGTCAAACATCATCAAGTAAAAATCAATCGTTTTTAATCAACCATATATGTTTTATTTTTCTGATAATTTACAGTGATGTCTTACTTACTGGAGCCATTGTTCACCATTTATAAATATATTTCTTAATTATTAATGGCTTATGACAATTCTGTTATCAGGCTGATTAATAATTGATTATATTAATTTTCTGAAGGTTCGACATTGTATTAAGATAACACAATCCACTTAATTATACTACTATACAAGGCAAATAACCTGTATAATTAAAATATAGCAACCTTTTTCTGGAAAATATTTATTCACCTTAGTCGCATATTTTAAATGAATTTTTAAAATCAATTATAAAATCCTATTAAACTTATTAAATCCTTACTATATTTTAAATTAAGTAGAAAAATACTATTCCTGTCTACACCTTTTCCATTTTAAGAGAATGTTAAATTAAAAAGAAAGAGTTCGTGAGGGAAAAAAAAGAAAACACCCAACCCTTTTTCCAATAATTGTATTTCTTTCTGTCCGACATTCGGCCATTAGAATTGTTTTGGGGACAAAGAAAGAAGTCTTTAATCAAGGCCGGGGATTTCCTTAAATCCCCTAGTCCTGAATGGGGGCGAGAATTGAGGGAATGCGTGGAAGTGAGCCAACTTCATTTCACAGTGAAGTGGATTATTGATTTCCTGGGGGAAAGGAGCCATCGATCGAGCAAATTCCACCAACAAACTGACGCCATGATTTTGCACATCTCAAATTTCGAACGTTGCTTCCCCTTTCCACCCCCTCCCCCTAACAGTAGAAAGGGGTTTGTGGAGCGAAAGAATTTCTGATTTCTGTATCTTTTTCATGCTTGCACAATGTTATTGAATTTCAGAAATGAAATCATATAAAGAAGTGTCCGAGTGGGAGTTATTGGTCTTTTTATCTTCTACTCAAAACTACTATTATTTCACAATTGGATGGAAGTTAATTAATTTTGAATTCCTCTTCCTTTTATAAAAAGCAATTACATATACTTGACAAATTGTTTTATATAAAGTAACATACAAAAGTATTCATTGGCAATTTTACCAGGATCTATATACATAACTGGAGGGGGGGGGAGCATTCAAATATCTTGCAGTCAAGTACATTCCATACAGACCACATTTAAATTCACGATTTCGTCATTGCTTTAAAAAATTGCCTTGAAAACTTTATTGATGACTAGCCGCCTTTGGCGACCAGCTGGTTCGCCATGAGTAATGCGTTCTAAAATTTTCAATTACATCACATATTCATTAGCCTAGAAGTAATTCCGGGAATTGATTGGCCTGAAAGCAATATTTTCTTTAAGATGATGGACGAAAAGTTCTAAAAAAACACCTTTTCCTAATAATATTCTTGAATTTTATAAATCAATCAGTTTTAACTATCGGTTATGCTTCCAAAATATTAAAAATGTTTTTTTCGATGATGTTGCCAAAATATGAAATATGTTTTTTTTTTTCAAAGAAAGCGAGAAAGGGAAAAAAGTATTGAATTAATGATACAGATATTGCAAACGATTACATAAATATGCCATTAAGTCCGGATTTCAATGCATATCCTGTCTAAATTCAATCAGGTTTACTGTAAATAAAGATAATTTATGGAATTAATGATACAGATATTGCAAACGATCATAGAATCATTTGCATTTATTTTTTAAAGAAAATATCACATTTTATATTTCTTTTATTTTATCCTGTCACTTGCTGACAGCTGCATTTCTGTAGATTTATTTTGCGATGATAATTTTTTTTTATTTGAACTTCCGGCATTCTTTTATTTTATCCAGTCACGTGATAAAAACATTGTTAAAATATTTCTTTAAAAATTCGTTAAAAATAGTTGCTTACGTTATAAATTTAAAAAACTGATACCGTTAGAAAGCTAATTTTTTATCTTTAAATTGATGTAAAAATCATGTTTGTGTAATAATATTTTCGGAAGTTATAACGGAAAAACGTCGAAATATCGCTTAAATTTTAATTAATTCAAATTCTAATTAAAAATTCGAAAAAAGGGCTCCGAGGTGCACATTCCGAACCTCCAAGGTATGCATGTACCAAATTTGGTAGCTGTAGGTCCAACGGTCTCTCCTGTAGAGCGCCAACACACACACACACACACACACATTGAGCTTTATTATAAGTATAGATTATTCGGAGAAAAATTAACCAATTCAAGATTATATAATAGGCAATTGATGCAATTTTGGGGCATACTAAGCTATTACTATTCTATTTCAATTTTAATTTCAGAAACTCTAGCTTATTTAAATTAAAACAGATAACATAAAAAAATGCAATTCATGTTCTCAAATTTTCTTGTGAATTAGTGTGACGGTTTTTGGTGTGGTTTTCTGATTGATTTATAGCTAAAAATCCTGAAAAAAGCTATTACTAAGATATGTGACTAGAATTTAAAGATTTTTCAAACGATTCGTTTAAACTAATTTTTTTAAATTCATAACAAATGGAAAATAAGTCCTAAAGATGATTCATAATTAAGTACTTTTATTTCAATTTGAATAGTAATTATTATTTGGCATTACCATTTATAGAGGGATTAAAATTAAATAAAAAATTAATTGGCTTCGGAAGTTGATTAGGCGAAACTACTTTGCATTGTCTAATGATCTCTCTTAGAATTAATTCGGCTCCGGTTATTTCTCTCATCTCGGATATTTGCATGTAAAAAAAAAAATGGCACAGAAAATATTGATTAAAAAAAGTTCTTTGTGTCATTCAAATATGTCACTTCTGACCATGTGAATTTCAGATCGGAGGCCTTTCACTTCTATATAAATACATCTTATCATTAGATACAACACAATATTAATGTAATTTGTAATTACTGACCCATTTCCGGTGCTATCAACATGAAAATCTCTTCCATTGGTAACTTCTTTTATTATAACTATGTATAATTAGCTTTATAGGAAGTTATTTGTGTGTATGTATGTATACATAATATTTTTAGTTAAAAAATGTAATGATACATATAAAGCCCAAACAAATTTTTAAAAAATAATAAGTAAATAAAATTTTATATTATTGAACAGGGACAAAAAAAATTACAGTCTAAATAGTTTTTAGTTCAAGTTGCATTTAAAAAAGTTGAACTGAGTTGCATTAAAATTCATAACTTTTATTAGAAATATGTATTTTGTATGTAAAGAAATACTTATTTTAAAGCTTTCGCAGCATCTTTTCAAATGCAATACAAAAAAATAGCATAAGATTTGACATCCTTCAACTAATTATATTCATTTATGTGAATAATATACTGTTTATCAAAGATACAAGGAAAATATTTATTTCACTACTTTTTCTACTTAAAAACTGGTTTTCAAATATTTTGAGTGTGTGAGTGGTAAGCTAATTTTTCTTTAACATTATTTAGAAATACAATCTTCATCGATAATCCACATTTGCTCCTTTAACCTTAAAGAAATCTACTTCAAAAATTATTATGAACTGCAAATGGATGTTTGGTTAAAATTAGTTCGTATTCTTTTTGTACAACTTGAACTGATATCAATTTAAATGGAAATGAAATTTTAATAAACCAATTCGAAATTATTAACTTTTACATGTCTTAAACGCGTTTAATCGTTAATAAAACTTTAGTATTAACCGAGTTTTAAGCTTAAAGGATAAGAAAATGTCAAATAAATTATATAATCTGGGATAAAAAATTACATTTTTAAGATTTGGTTTTAAATTTTTAAATGGTGAATATCTTTCAAATAAACATTTGATGCAATTTCAATTTTGAATGAAATAAAATACTGTTTTGTAGTTAATAAATGAATCCGTTGCAATTTTTAAGTATTAATTTACAAATGTATGCATATAACCTGCAAAATGATTAAATAGTTATCTAAAATTACAAAAGTAAAGTGCAATGAATATAATCGTTTTTATTGTTATTTATGGCACTTTACAAACCCACTGACAGATCTGTTAGCGATTTAAACCTAGTGAGCGTCAAACTAGGGTCAAGAGTTAAACTTAGCTACTTAATGTGTCACATCGACTTGCACACCTTTTTACAGGGTAGCACATTCACACACTTCACAGATAGAACGCAGAACAATAATCAAGGCTTAAACCGGAGCGCCTACATCAAAAGAAAGACGTGTTACTCCTATGCCAGGACACTGGCAATATAATTGTGATTATATATTTTATAACTCAAATTTTCATTAAAAATTAAATGTTTGATAACGAATAGCTGATTAAATCAAAAATTAAAAGGATTAGCATTAAAAAACTCCCACAATGTACTCTAAGTCTTCGTTATCAAAGAGACATTCGTAGTTAATTACAAAAAAGGTTCAAAGCCATTCATACCAAGAATTTTGTATACAGATTCGTTCCTGTTTTTAAATTATTATTTTAAAAGTATTTAATATTATATGGCGACTTTCAACAAATTTATTTTTCTGGTTAAAAAAAGAAAGAGAAAAAATTTTGAATCATAAGACAACCTTTTTTCCTTCATAATCATAAGACAACCTTCGAATATATTAATTTAGGCAAAAAGCTAATACTGTTAGAGAAGTTACTGTAAACTGAAAAAAACTTAAATATTTTTTTCTACAGAAACATATTTTTCATCCTTAATTTGATAAGTACCTTTATGAGGACTACATGTAGGAACTAATATAAAATTTTACATATCAAGCGAATAAGTGCTAAATAAGAGCTTCCGAAATATGATAATTCCCGTTGATGTAACAAACAAAACGTAAAACTCGCAGAAAACCACAAAGAAATTCTAAAGCGTGCTAACATTCTATGCACAAGAGAAAAAACTATGGACAATTCAAATTCATATCTGAAACAATAAAGTCTATGGTGGGCGAAAAATCTTTGAGATCGCATTCACGTTTATGAGGTCGCAGTCCTTAAACTCTACTTGCCCTTTGAAAATTCAGTATGAATACTAATGAAATGTTGCTTCAAGAACATTAAATAGTTTTGTATTGTCTATCTAGAAAATCTTGAGTTGGTAAGATTTTCAAGATCTACATATTAATTAAAAAGAAGTGTGATGTAGATTCCTTAAAGATTACGCAACCAAGCACAAGCATATTCTATGCCATTCTATAATTGAATATTAACAATGGCAAATGATACAGTACCTAGAATATAACTCCAATGTCTAACGTAAAAGTGCCAAATGAGAAAAACTTCAACAGGTAAATGTGGAAACTGTCTGCTAGTTGATGTGAAAAGCCAACATTTTCAACAACAATGCACCAACATTTTCGCTTGTGACATAATTATAACTCATAGTCCTCTATCTCAATAAGAGAATGCACTTCAAAGTAATAATGCAACATCGTATAAAGGCTGTCTGCCCCAGGTACTACTTCTGAGTAGAGGAAGATTGTAACAGAATTAAAAAACATTATTGTTATACTCTGACATGGGGGAAAGTGATTCGGCCATTATCTACCTTCTTTATACAATGGTTGTTTTAAAGTCATCATATACCTATACAAATTTTGCATAAATATTTGACCCTGATAATATCGATTTTGTTTTGCCTTTCGAATTGTTAACATTATTTTTTTTCTTCTCAATTCATTTTTGATGAAAAAGACACTCTTTGTTAATAAGGAAGGTGCAAGAAGGCATTCTTTTTTCAAATTAAAACTGTAACAATGTATAAAAAATGAAACGCGTTACATCAGCTTTATTAATCTTCAAGTTCTTGAAAGAATTTTTGCTGTCATTTTAACATTGAAATATTAGCTAAACACTTCCTGTAAGGCAATATGGCTTTGACTATAATTGCACAAAATTCTCGTTTTTTCCTTTTTATTGAGTTTATTTAAATTTTAAGCAAGGAAAAAAAAAAACTATCTGAACTACTATTATCTATTACCTAATTGAAAAAGCCTATCTACCTAACCGAAAAAAACTCTATAATAAAAAGACGACGCTTGGTTCTGAAGAGAATTTATTTATTACCATTTGAAATAAGTAATTTCTCTTTATAATCAATTTAAAAATTTAAGAATTTTTTTCATTAAAAAATTCTTTTAATGCTGTCAAACATTCAAACCATTTGAAGACGTGGCTGAAAAAGTGCAATAAGATAAGACAGAATAAGAATTTAATGAGAAAAATCTTGTATTTTGTAAGAATAATAGCAAGGAAGTATTTGATCTAATAACGATCTGGTTTCTCTATGGTTAAATTTATGAAATGATTACAGTTACGATTCATGTAATAAAAAATGTTTTGAGAAAATTTATCCAGTGTTATTCAAGCTTATTACGGATTTTTTTTCCGGATTCATCAAGTTACTTTTTTAATTCAATAATTACATGGGGGAAAAAACGGCAAACTTGATAGCCCAAAATATGAACGGCCATTCTGGAAGACATGCAAACACAGATTTCTTTATTTACAAGAAAGGTCAATGATCTAATTCAGTTTGGCACGCAACTGTAGAGCTTCAGCAGCCTTCTTTTGAAGACAGTAGAGCCCTTTTTTCTGTAAAAGTGCAAATTGAAGCTGAAATAACCAAACGACTGTATTTCTCTCAGATACCTTAAAGGGATTATAATTTTATTTTGAGTTGAATAAGTATTTATTTTAATTATGATTTATTTAAAAATTAAGTCTTACTTAATCATCAAATTGATTCTTATTGCTCAGTTCCAAGTAAAAAATTTTTACTGGATTTTTTTTAATTCTTTATTTTTCATCTATTTTTTGTTACCTTTAAATATCTTAAAATTTATCCTTGCCGGTTAATTATCTTAAAAGACATTGCAATTATTCTGATTAAAACCCATATTAACAATTGTGCTCATAATGCCGATCTGTCTACAGTGTTAGAACAAAAAATTAAATTATATGTAGTTAAAGCTAAAAATATTCACGAAATTAATATTGCCCTAACAGTGAAATTGTGGGCTAAGGGTTAATACTCGTAGCAATGAAATGTTAATACATCAAACATTTGAATAAGCAGATGAAGAGAAAATTGCTTGTATGGGGGAATTTTAAAGTGAGTGGTGGCATGCAAATAAATTACAGTAAAGTGAATCCATAATATGTGTATGACCGATAAAAATGCAATTTCCATAAATATATAAAAAAGCAAATATTGCAGATCTGTCAGATTTCCTTCATAAAAGATAAATAAAGCAATATTAAAAGAAACCCCATCATTAATACGTCTCTTTACTCAATTTGAGTTTTATTAATTTCCCTTTATTTGCTAACAGATAACTTTGCATGAAATCTCCTTTTCATTTCCTGACGGTTTCCTTTACAGTGAGGTGAAATATTTCAACTCTAGGTGAGATTTATGACTTCCATACAAGCCGTATCGTCTACTTTCAACTAGTCCATCGGATGAAAAATTTGAAAGATATGGCACGTAGCAAATTTCAGAGGCGAACATCCATAACTCAGTTTTTGAGTTATCTCCACCTCGAAGTATGAAGAGGGAAAGATTTTTGTTCTTTACTTTTTCCTTGTCAATGGGCAGCTAGCACTGGAACAGTGTTTCAAATGTGACAAAACCTGTATAAGAAGAACACCGCGCAATACCTCACTGTTTCTCTAAGCAGAAAAAAACTAGTCAGCAGACATGCAGTATTTTACTCCAGAGCGTGTTTGGAATAAGTGTGGCCTGTAATGAATGCTCCCTGTGGTCCATCTTGTTGGAGAGTGGAGGGCTATAGCAGTCAGGGACGGATGTTGTTTATGGCGACGCGAAACATGGGCCCTGCAAGATGCCTTTCCAGCGTCGAGTGATGGGCTGGAGATGTCATGGGTGGGCCAAGTTCGGGCCACCCACAGGAATCTCCCACGCATGGGCGTACATCACAGGGGAAATGAAAAAAATAATCAGCACCGCCAACAGATGGGATGCTGGAAAAGCCTTGCCAACTAACAAGAAAATCCCCTCCCATGTGGAACCTCGATATGCTGATTAGCTGGAGCTGAACCTGGATATTCTAATCTATGTAGGTCGAATTTTTTTAACCCAAGTCGCCCTCTATACCACCAACTGGCAGAACAATTGCCACACCTCCTCTTAACTTGCTAATACAGTTGAAAGTGTTGCAATTCCTGTTTTAGCAGTCATGTGGCTATGAATCTACTTTAAACAGGTTACCAACCTGCAAAAGGACCCAGCTGAGTAGATTTCCTATGGGATTCAGACAGAACACAGGGGTTCGTTGTTAGTTCTAGATACATAACAGCTGTTTCTGCATGAAGTTCCATTTCCTTCCAATAGATTTATGAGGCATGCAGTATGAAATACGATCAGTCCGTAAGAGGTAACAGCATGAATCAAATTTTTACAAATCTTAGATTTTTTTTTTTTTTTTTTTTTTTTTTTTGAAATTTAGACTGAATAACAATAATAGTCTTAGCATTATCCTGTTACCAGAAAAATAAAATAGAGAAATTAATTTCTAACTTTTAGCTTTTATCAACAGATTCGGAACTGAAGAGCATCATAGAAATATAAGCAAGGAAATGACCAACATTTCACTTCTTTAACTATGTTTTAAATTTTATACATTCATAAATATCGAAATTCCAGAGATTACATATATAAATAGGACTTTTATAACATCCAAAAATATTATTACATATGGTTGCAAATTTGCTATAATGTATGCATAAAATTACAAAAATATCATTACAGCCTATTTAGCATTTCCTATTTTAAATGATCAATTAATTGCAATTTCTCAAAGTGTGAAAGATGATTTTAATTAATCAGAACCGTTAATCAATAAAACAAGATATTTTTTCTACAATAATATCATTATCACTTAGACATTATATGCAGAAATGGGATGTTTATTCAATTATAACTGGATCATAAAAGTAAGTATATTCTTAAAAAGGAAAATCGATGCCATTTCAAACAGGTTTTTATGCATTTCATTATAGCACAAATGCTTAGCATCCTTTCCTAAAAAATTATTTCCAAAACTTCAAAGTCTCCTACATTTAAATTAGATTAAATTAAAACTCCAATTTTTTAATCATTTTAAGATAATTATAAATACTCCTTTCGAAATCATTCCCTATAATGGTACAAAACATTTAAGTTCAAATTCAGTTCTTTTTTTATGGTAATATGTAAAATTATTCTAGTATCTGAGCATTAAATAAATAATGAGCCATGGAATAATACTTTTATTAAAGCATATTTACATTAATTCATATGTAATTGTAATAAGAAAAAAAGAAATAATAAAACTTTATAAAAATATCAAAAATAAATATAGAAGTATATCACAATAATTAAAACAAAAACATGTGACTAAATAAAATATTCACTCACAAAAAGAAGTTTTAAAAATTGACATTATTGTTGAAATGTATCATGACCCAAAATAATTTTACAACACATTTTAATGCTTCTTAAAAGTTAAAATAACAGAATTGACAAGATAGATATGAGAATATATAAAGATTAGACTTACAAATGTAATTAAATAGATATCTTAATTGTTCCAAAACTTTAATTTCTGAATTCTTCAAACTTTGATTAATTTAAAATGTAAGTTAAAAACAGGGTCTTTGAGACAAAAAAATTTCACATGATTTATAAAGGGTCCCTTCATCTTTTTTTTTATTTGATGTATTAATCACTAAGAAAAGGTTATTGTATTTTGTATAAACTCTATTTTCAGCAGAAATAAAAAATGAAATGCTCTGCAATTTTAAATTAATTTTCTGTGCTTATTTTAATGTTATAAATAATTAAAACAATAACAAATGGTTTAAAAAAATTATCATGTATCTCATTTACTTGAAGAGACCTTACATATATGCGTTCGAAGCAGAATAAAGCCATAAATTTTCTCTGCAGTTGAGAGAATAAAAAAAAAATCACTAAATATTTAATATCATTCTAAAATTTATTTTGTAATTACACAAACGTAAAACAAAATCCTTCTTCGACAACTTTGAGCTGTGGTAGAAAATGTCACGATTAAACATGTGATAAAATAATGAAAGCAATATGAATTTCAGGCCAACAAACTAATATAATGTTCGAAATTAAAGTAATTTTTTTTTAATTTGCTAAAGAATAAAAGAGCAGTAAAATTTAAATAGAAAACATTACAAAGATAATATTTTTAAATTGTAAACAGTGTGCAAACCATTTTTTACAATAATATTTCGGAACTTATGAGAAAAAAACGTCCTTAATTTAGCTTTAGTTAATTAATAGTTTAATTTTTAATTAATTATTAAATAACACAGAACCATGCCCATTTCAACTCTCTAAAGTATACATAAATAACAGATTCGGTAATTGTTAGTCAAATGATCTAACTTGTAGAGCGCCAACAGAGGCATTCATATTCTACTAATAATATATCTCCACTAATAATAGCAATCCATTTTTGAAACAAAACAATGACGATTTGAGCACCAACATTTTGACACTAACACACTAAAATTATGCTCCTTACTGAAGAAATTAGTTTCCCAATTAAATATTCGTTGATGCTGAATGTAATCATGTGCAAGAGTAACTATGTATATACATATAGTTACTCTTGCTCACAAAAATTAAAAACACAGAGTAGCTGAACTTTTTTAACAATCCAGACCACATTAGTCAAAAAAAAAAAAAATTGAACTTCACACCATGGGAGAAATTACTTTGGGTATAAAAAGCCGAGTGAGAAATTTCATAAATGTCAAGTCATTAACACTAATTGAAAATGAAAGATCTAATTCTTTAATG
This sequence comes from Argiope trifasciata, assembly GCA_026543055.1. Taxonomy (NCBI): domain Eukaryota; kingdom Metazoa; phylum Arthropoda; class Arachnida; order Araneae; family Araneidae; genus Argiope; species Argiope trifasciata. The sequence goes on along the minus strand of JAPMOQ010055483.1, from coordinate 3,216,312 downwards.
TAAAACTGATATCATCAAACGATATAGTGATCCCATTAAATGAATAATTTTATGGGCATTGAAATATATTGGTTCGGACCAAATGATTTTGGTAATATAAAACGAATGATTATATAAAACTTCATCATAGAGTGGTGTCTATTTTATAAACTTTATAATTTTCATTATAAAAGTTTTGATGTTCATTAAATTTTTAAATAATTATCCAATAGAAATACAAGGGGGAAAAAAGAGGAAAGGACAAAAAAAAAAAAAATGGATGATATACTTAGATCCCCTCTCCCCTTCCCGATCTATTTTGGTTCGAGTTCATATTCTCCCCACACAATCGACACTAAATACGAGCTCTAAAGGCCATGCGAATTATTCCCTCACGCAGTTAAGAGTAATTCCAGCCAATCCAAATAATAACTCCAGAATGTCGCAGGGAAAAACCCTTTATGATGCAATTAAAAAATAATGGCCATCAGTCGAAAACAATACCTACTCAGTGTTTAAAGTAATAATTCACATTTTTTTTCTAAATCATTCCGTTTTTAAGGGTCGAGTCTTGCAAAATAAAGTAGGATATAGCACAGAAAGGTATTAATAAAAAAATAATAAAGGGGAGGGAACCAAATGCAATTTAGTCCCAAATACAGTCGTAGAAAGAATATACAACTTTCTCGTGTTGATCTTTGCCTTTTCCAAATAGAGTTCCTTTTTCATCCAAGAATAAATTTCCCCTCTTACTCTAAGGAGAGGATGTTTTCAAATACTCTCTACACCTCTTTTCGGTTATTTATTTAAGCGTCATTATTTTTTTCCTTAAGATTATTTATTTTTTTCTCTTATTTTTTATTATTCTTCTCTATACTATTCTTCTTCTCTTATTTTTCTTCTCTTCGATATAAAGAAATATACAGGAACTTTACAGTTTCAATTCAAGCAAATGTCATTTGACATCATACTTTGACAATATCCTAATAGTGGTTTGAATATTTCGAAACCTTTAAATTGACTGGAAAAAAAGTGTTCAGAAAGAGATAACAGACAAATCAAAATATTAAAATAAACTTATATAATATCATAAAAAATTAACATTCTATTGCAAATAGAAACATTTCGAAAAATAAAGGGGCATATAAGGTGAATATCTTATAATTTTAAAAGTTATGCGAGCGGTTATTCCCCCCAAAAAAGTTTACAAGGCAATGGAAAAATGCTGTATTAACAATAAATATTGGATACAAATAATAATTAAGAGACATATGTAGCCATCACTTCTCTACATAATCATCAAAGCTGTTGAGACCTTTATCACACCGATGGACCAATTAGTTTAACCCGCCTTGGTAATAATCAAGTCTTGGCTATTGAGCCAGTTCTCGGCACCTTTTTGAACATCACCCTCTGATATGAATAGCATCATAGTAACTATAATAACACAATCTCTATCATAACGTTTATTATAATAACATAGTAGTATAATAACTTTTACTATATCGTAGTTAGTGTAATAGCATAGTCACTACAATAATTTTACTGAAACAACACAGTCACTATAATTATTTGCACTATAATAACATAATTAATATAATAACACAGTTCCTTCAATAACTCTTGCAATAATAATTTCAAAATAAAATGATGTGCAAAAAGTGTGATACCACGAATACTATACGCATTCCTTTACGGCTATTCCAAATATAATTGCTACATTTCAAAATTTATTTAAAGTATTTTAAATATATAATTTTTTGGAGTAAATCTTCAAATAGAAAAGGTTTAAATTATGTTATTCATACATAAAGAAATTTTAAATTAAATTCTATTATTATATCTAGCAATTTTTAAAAAAGGTATATATTCTTTGAGCAAACCGTTTTGCGATTAGATTATCGCATTACAACAATTATCAGATTTGCCTTCAAAAAGCATTTTGTTGTTTTGTAACGATTTCAGTATAAATACTTATATAATATCTACTTTCAAAAAAATTCATTTACAATTCAAATTTCCACGATTTTTTGTTACAGAGAGCAAAACAGCAAAAGTTGGCAGGTGAGGGAAAAAATACGATACCAAGGGTACTTCCGGTATGATAAATTGCATGGCAACACTCACCATATTGAAGTTATTTTATATAATAGCTGGTTTTATAAAATCAAGTGACTCCATGCTTTCGGTGAAGAAACGTTGAGAAAAGGCGCTGTTATTATATCTAGTAATTTTTAAAAAGGTTTCGACTACGTCTCTCCGAAAAAGTACGTATACAGAAACCGACAAATGGATATAATTTTTATTTAATTCATAAGGCATGCAAGAGAATTTAAGCAGAAGCAAAGCTGTTTCTTGCGAAGTATTTGTATATAAATAGACGTTAAAATTTTAATTTTTTTCTGTTATATATATATATATATATATATAAATAATATAAAAAAATTTATATATATATATATATATATAATAGATATTAAAAAATTATTTAATGATTGAAGAATAAATACGATACAATTTTCTATGAAAGGAAAATTTTATCAATCTTTAATCATAAAAGTGTAATAATGTATAATATTAATTTAATTAAACGTCAAATCTTATTTATTCATCAATAATTAAACAAAAGGATTCCTTTGCCCATTTAAAGTGAATTCTAATTTTTATTTCATTACTTTTCCTTGTTTCATAATCTTAAATTCATTGCATTGATGAATAAGTATGTAAAATTTGCAAATCCGATTGATAAAAAAAAGGAATTTTTTTTCTTATAAAAAAATTTAGAGTAATTAGTAGAAATCAAATGCTTTGTAAAATCGATTGTTAATATGTTCAGACATAATTTTTTTCGATTGGCTTTTTCATAATCTAATTCAAAAAAACTCAAAGACAAATATAAGCATTTACTTTTGAATGTTTCTTTTCTAAATTCGGGGGCAAAGATTAAATTTAAAAAAAAAATCTTTTTTGTTCTGCAAAGTTTCACATTGCAAAATCCTTGGCCTCCTAACATTAAATTTAAAAGAAAGTATTTGTGTAATGCTACTTAAATCTCTAAGCCTTTCAGTAATTTAAAATTTTAATTTGATAAATAATTCACACAGGTTTCCCAATGAATAAGAAAGATGAATGTCAGTGAATATTTTATACCATTTCAAAATTTTTTTAAAATATATGTTTTTCTGATACCAGTCCAATGGTCTAGTGAATTATTTTTGAATTTTGACTTTCCGAATTTTTTTTCTTCTAATTTCTAATAATTCTTTAAACTGTTGCCCTGAAATTCAAATGTTTTCAACAAGTGTTGAAAACGTTGTTCCAACAACACTTAATCAATTGATTTTCTTACATTATTGAAAGCTAAAGAAGATATTGTTTCGTATCTGAATCGATTACAAAATAAAGAAATATCATGAAATTTAGAAGGTAAGTGAATGAACTATACATTCCACTTCTAATAGCGCTACGGTACTGTCGGACTAGTCTCCATCAGAAAAAGTTTTGTACCCAATAAACAAAATTTACGTAAAACAATTAAAATAAGACGACTTTAATGTCAGACTAATCGGTGGGAAACTTGGTTAGGAAATTACATCTAAATAATTTGTCTGAAATCAAACATAAACAAAAGTCCCAATAAACCAGCTGGTTGTCTGAAGCTACTAGAAGTTAAAATCATTATTTAATAACAATCATATTTACTAAAATGCATATGAGGTACTCTGGATATTACATTTAAAAGAAGATAAAGGAATTTTCAGTACAAAATTATTTTATTTAGGAACTGCAGTGCTGTGACTGCTACTAGACAGTAAAGTGAAAAGATCCATAAGTGTGGTATTAATACAAGAGTTTAAAAAAAATGTTATCTCTATTGAGACTGAAAATAGCATTGTATTTTATATACTGATGTAAAATTTACCAAAGAGTATCTGAATGGAATTCAATGTCGGCGAATTCTCTCTTATGATAAAGAAAGAATTGTAAATGAATTTAATCTATGTATTAAATAAGTCGACGGAAGGAAAAAAATTACATGTAAAAATATATTTTCTTCATACAAATGTACTTAAAATCAAGTGTAAAATTATAAAGTATTTTTTTTAACTAAAAGAAGGGATGATAGATGCTTGGCGGTTTTTGCATTTATTAAAATAATGGTGACGGTTATGCGAAAAAAAAAACATTATTGTAATTCACTTATTTTGCTGCGCGGCTAATATATCCCTGTAGATTATATTATTATATTTAAATTTAGGAGTGGATTTCAATATAAATTTATATAAAAATGGCAGATTTAAAACTGTGTGTATCTCTTAAATTTTTCCTCTTCTTACGTGAAATTTTATTGCACTTTGAAGTCTTATATTCAAGAAAAAAATTATCATTAAAATATTCTGTATTTGGATCATGTGACTACAAGCGAAGTGTGCTTCAAAAAAACATGTCCATTTTTATACGAGATTTTATAGGAAACCTTGTATCTAATTTCTTGGAGCATAAAACCAACTTACATACAAACATGTTTTGACTCTTACTTAAATAGTTAATAGTATACTTTAAAGCTTTAAAATTAAATCATAGAAATATAGGATGTTGCCTATTTTGAAGTGTATATTCAAATGTTTAGTTATTATTGTCCACACATTAGTGGAGAGGAAATAACAGAAAGAATTACAAATGTATTAAAACTTATTAACCAATACCACGCATCACTTTTACAAATTTGTTTTCCTCAACACATTAATTACAGTATGTCATAGCTATAAACATAAAAACTGACACCAGAATCAAAATAAATATACAAAATCCTGCAAGAAGTTTATGCCCCTCATTCTAAACATGTCTTGAATGAGGAGTACAAAGACTTCTTGTTAAAAAATAAAATATTACAAACAAATATTAAAATAAATTATTACTTTTTTCTTTGAAACAATAATCGTTAAAATATTATTTACACAAAGAATATATCAAATCAATCAAAATGTTGAAACACTAAACAACACATTAAAAAACATACTAGTTAATAATTAATTAAGTTATTTACTTTATTTAAAAATTTTGTTATTATTTATTTAAATCATGAAACTTTGAATAATAGATTTGATTCTACATTTGCATCAGTTTTATTGGAAGTCATTGATTATTTTTTTATAATAATAGCTACTCAAAATATATTTACATTTTTGGGATATCGTTACTTTACTAAAAGTTGAATAGCATGTGTTTTAGGCGAAAAATGCACAATTATGTTAAAAAAAATGTAGTCAGATTTTTTTTTTTTTTTTTTTTTTTGTTAATCGCTTGACAAAATCGATTTGAAAAGTAATTTAGTAATGTAATTAATAAGTTATAAAGCACATATAAATTAAGAATTTTTCTTCAAACTCAGTCTAAAAGCATATAAAGACTTAAATCAAAGCACTAAATAAAATTTTGTTGAAATCTGAATGATATTTTTAATATATTAACATTCTTTTAAAAAAAACATTACAAACAATGCTGAAAAATATTTTCATGCAAATGACAAGAGTAATGAAACTAGATGTTTGTAACCAATTACCTCCTAGTTTTCTAAAGCTCCAAATATTCTGAAAAAGAAGGAAAAAATATTTTTTTAAAAAATAGCATATATAATAGGCAGATAAATAATAAATTTAAAAAGATATTAATGACAATAAAGAAAAATCAAGTTAGTTTACTTCAGAATAAAAAATAAATGTTATTTGTAAGTAAAAATTTAATAAAAATTAAACATTAATCAAAACTTAATATTGCATACAAATTTAAAGAATAAAACTATTTAAAAATCGGAAAGTATATAAGTTAATTGAAATTTGAATAAAATTTTCCCTTTTATTTCAAATGGTTGTAAGGAATACAATGGTCATTTTGTTATAAGGTTTAAAATAAACTGCTTTCATATAAATAATCCAATTTAGAATCTTAGATAAACTTACAGGTTTTTAGGCTGTTTCTAAATTTTAAATGGTATTGTTTATTATCCAAATTTTAAATATTTAGTTGAGAAGCAACTAAATTGTATCAGAAGATGAATTATAGGAACTAATAAGATGAAGAATTCTATAATGGTAATTATGCGTAATTACTTATAATTTTGCTAAATATAATGCTTTCGGACCTTAATAAAAAATTAATAATTATTTCTTTGTGCTTGTCAAACAACAGTTTTCTAAATATGTTATCCTGCAATATTCTGTTTCTAATTGTAAGAGTGTCTTTTAATAAGTCTCATTTCTTCTAATTACTTATTCTTAACATTGGCAAATAAGCCTAGTGGTAAGGTTACGTTTCAATACAAGGTTTGAAATCCGATTACACTAAAAATCTGTCATATATGCACGCTATGTATATCTGATGCACGATAAATTTTATGTCGTGGGCAAAACGTCCCCTTCATTTCCCCACCGATAGTGCGGAAACTTGCAGAAACCCCATCAAATAATCAAAACTTAAAAATGAGGCCTATCAGGACATACGGTTACGGTACGGACTACTTTCAAATGGGACGTAAACTTGAAACTCACACCTTCATGTATATGTCCTTCCCTTTTGAAATTATACCAACTATTTAGGTTCTAAATTTACCCGATTGCTATGCCACTAATTTTTCCCCATGGACTAGATTTTGCAAGTATAACGCAATAAAGCTGAATATTCCGAAATATCGACTCTTGCGTCATTTGTACATAAAAGGCTTGCAGGTAATTCTAAGACGAGGGATTGTCGATATCTTAACAAATGATGGTCATCCTGATCAAATCATAGTAGTCACTTCCATCTAATTACGTATCGCGTACGTAGTAAATAGTACGAGTACTTATAGCCAGTTACTGATGACTATCACAGTTTGTACACCAAAATCTCCCGAAGGAGGTATGTCCGTTTTTAGGCAGTAGTATTCATCATTGATGTACCCAATGGGACAATTTTCTTACTACTCTGGCATCTTTTAATCCCAGAATTAATTGAGTCGTTCCCCCCCCCTCCCTCAGGAAGCAGGGCCGCATCAATAAATAGACAAAGTAAGCAATTGCTTAGGGCCCCGTACTTTTAGGAAGCCTATCAAAATCAAGTTACGCTTAGAGTAATCTAATTTTGTGCTATAATGGCCGTTTTTATGAGGTTTTTTTTTTGATGAAGGTTATTAACTAAAATATGGCCAAGTAAAATCAAGTAATGTTTAAATTTTTGAACATTATTTTTAAATCACTCTTAAATAATTATCTTTTGCTAGCGTCATATTTCGTATTATTCTAATTGTATCAAGGTATGTTACTTTGTTATAAAAAATATGTATAATCTTATAATTCAATTACATAAATATTGTTATAAAAGATTTGTCGAATTTTTCTCCCAAATTACTCCTTAACTCCAATTTTGAATTTTAAGCTTAAAACATTCCTCTTGAAACTGATCTTAAATTATATTTTTGCTAGTTTGTCAAAATTTATAACATAAAGTTGTTTACATTAATATTACAATTAAAGTCAATAAAAGAGATATAATTTTGAAAATTAGGATGGAAAAATGTAAGCTTCGAAATTTGCATATCTTAGGTATCCAGGAAATTTGAATCCGGCTTTGCCAAAAGTATTTATCGATGTCTTAAAAATTAAATACCTACATTAAGTATCTAGATACTAGAAAAATAATAATGTACTAAAATAATAATAATAATTAATGTATCAAAATAATAATAGAAATAATACCACGCAATTTTTTCACAATGTTTTTTTTTTTTAAACTGCTTTCACATTAACACAAATAAGTGCGTTACGTAAGGCGTTACATTACGTAAACGCTATATTAAAAAAAAATTCACATGAGATTAAAAACGAATGCTCCCATTCTTTATGCCATACTTTTCTGAAATATTCAGATGCTGTTATATTTTCATTAAAAAATTAAAGGAGTGAGGGAACAAACAATCATGAATGCATTCGAGTCAATATTTCTTAATGGAGCATTGACTGAAATATTAAATCTTTATTTATTTTTGTTATAATTGCTGCGGTGATGTAATTCTCAGAATTGGAGTAAATATCCGTAGCAAATCAATCATCTGCTTTTTGTTTGATTGCTACTGATCAAAGAATAAGTAATTAAGCTCATTTAGCTTCTTTGTATACACGGTTCATTAACCTACTTTCATTTCGCTTCACCGGAGCGCTATAGCAAGGAATTAATTACATCTGCTTCTGAGATTTGAACACATAAACAAAGAGAAAACCCCACCATCAACTTTAAACAACAACAAAAACAAAAAAAAAAAAGGAACAAAAGCAAGAAAACGAAGCGGCACGTCCCGAGGCAAGTTGTTTAACATTCCCTGCACTAATAATTCAAATGAAATTCGCCCGCCATCTCCAATATGCTGAGTTCCTTCCTAATTTCTTCTTTGTGTGTTGTGGATGTCATTTGGAGAACAATGCAGTTGCCCCCGGGGAGGGTGGTCGGTGATAACCAATGAAAAGGAAGAAACGGTTCCCCTGCCCACTCCCTGTCAGCCTCAAAAGGACTGTCTCTCTTTTCCCGACTTTCCCCCTCTTTCCATTTGATAAAAGGGGAAAGTTTGCCATTTTTGGCTTTTAATCGCCTCTGTTTTAAAGCTGAGTTCACACAAAAAACTTCAGGTGAGAAAACTTTACGTTGATACAGAAAGAAAATTATGCTGAAAAATTGAGGCTATAGAAAAAAACAAATGGGAATGTTAAAGATTTCCTGTCGCTTTTAATAAAACATAAAGACAACTAACGTGTTGAGATTTCCATTTAAATTATGATTATTTGTTTCTATTTTTATATTTTAGTTATATTTTTAAATGCATATAATACATGTAGAGAGTGTATGTGCGCATACTATACAAGGCACACAATATTGTTATACTCATGAAATGGATTGAATTCAAAATTGTTGAAAATTAAATTTCATAAGGATGGAGCAGAATATTTAAAAATAAATAATCGAAATAATTTATATTTTCAGATATGAAATAAAACAAGACTTACTTTAAATTTAAAGTCATTCAAAGAGAGAGTGAGAGCAAATTTTTAAAAAGAAATGTTTGATTTAAATTTTAAAATATGAATTAATTCACTTCGTATAATTTTTAAAAATTTAACAATTGGTTTATCAAAGTTTGTAATTAGCATTTATTGTTTTTCATAAATACAGTACAATGTAATTTATTTCACATTCGTTTAAACAACAAATTTGCAAAATACGGTTAAAAAATTTTAAAAATTTGTATTATTATACTTTATATTTGTGTATTATTTTTTAAAAATTATATCAGATTTTTACATTGTAAAATGACATTATAAAATTTCAAGGTTCAGATTGATTAGCTAGATGATTGCAGAAAAAATAGTTTTAAGCGCAATACATGCATTTCTCATTACCTTTACGACTTTTTTAGTATGTTTTTACTTATTTTTTATATATCTTTATATATATTTAAGTAAATAAGAAGGAAATTTTTTGGATGGTCATTTCAAAGATTTTAACTTTTTACTAAATTTACTTGATAGACAAAACAAGCAAGTTGGCAAGATTACACATGCTTTACAAAAAAAGAGGACCGGAATATTAGTATTGTGTTTTCATGTGAATAGGAACTTGAAAGGCTAGTTTTAATCTTTTTAACCACTTTAATTAAATTTTTATGACCTATTTATTATTTGTACCGACATTAAAAAATTTATGCTTCAAAACTTAAAATTTCCCTTTATTAAAATATAAATAATTCAATTTCACTTCACAAAGTATTTAAAATTTATCCTATAAATAAAAACCAAAAAAGAAAAAAATTCTCGCCCTTTCATCTATTATTGTTTAGAAGCTAAATATTATTAATTAAATATATTTCATTAATAAAGTTCTGATTAAAATAAATAAATATATTTTTTAAATTTCATTTTTGTTTATCAAAACGATTGCACAACTACAGGGTTGATTTAAAATTGCTCAGACGAAAAAAATTCATGAACCACTTGGGGGGGAAAGTATGTTCCTTTAAAAGAATATTTTGGAACCTCTTTAAACATTATTAAATTGAGATAAAATTAAATGTGAGTCATATTTATTAATTTTTTTTACTTTTCCCATCAATGATTCGTTAACAGAGTGATAAGTTTATGACTTTGGTAAAATAATTTTACCTTATAATATTTATTATAAGGATCGAAAGTAAGGTTGATAAGTGATAATTTCCTACTGTATACATGTGTTCCATTCTTGTGATATCCATTGGCAATTCCCTATTTTCGTTTAATAAATTGACACTTTACAACAATGCAATAAGTAAAGTTGCTTAGAAAATCTATTAGTTGAATAGGAAAAAATCAAATACTGGTTGTGGCAATTTTTTTACATCTTTCGGACACTTCATTTTTATAAACACATATAAAAATAATACAAAATGTAATATAATTCATTAAATAATATGTTTACGTATTGATTGTTAACTAATTAGAGCATGTCTACCCATGAGCAATGCTAAGCAGAAATATTTTTTAAAACATGATTTCCATTTTAAAATAGCAGCACTGTATTATAAATTTTTAAAGGATTAAAATGGTCCCAATAGAAAAAAAATAGGAAAAATATTTAATTTAAAACTATTTGGCAACTCAGACATTTAGAAGGCACAAATTATTTTCAATTAATGAAATTATAAGGATAAGTACAAATGCTGTAAAAAAAATAAGATATAAAATTACGGATAAAACTCTCTATTTGTTGAAAGGAGGAGAAAAAAAAAAGAACAGATACTCTATATTTAGAACTATTTCAGAGAAAGAACGCAATCTCGTGCTAAAAATTCATGAGTTGAAATTGGCGAAAATTGGCAGATATACTGGCGACATGCTGCTTTCCGGCAACCTCATTCGAAATGCCATCATAGATTATGATAGCGTACAGAGGTGGTTGTGAGAAGGGAGGGCATGTAGAAAATGCATTACGTTTACTGTAAAAAATGAATAGTCTAATTTGCCACCCCCTTTGCCGCCTCCTATGGAACCCTTCCCCCCTTTTTTTGCTAAATATTTTTTTTTTTCAGTTTCTTTTTCTAATTCGCAGATCAAACATACGGATGCCGACAACTGTGTACATATTTGAGAGCGGTGGGTGCCTCTTGGGAGAGCGTGCTCGAATATTGCACGCGTGATTAAGGCCACGGTTTCTAATTCGACAAACTGGCGTCATTTGAATTTTTACGAAAACGCCAAAATTAAAATGTTGGTGCCACTTCGTACCATGAACTTCTGGACACGTTTGCTGTCTTCTCATACCATGATGAAAAAACGCCTATAATTTATGAAGTTACTATTCATTTTCACCGTCATAAGTTAATACCTGATGAGAAATATCACAGGCGATTGCCCTTACCATTATAGCATTAGATAGAATTTATTTTTAAAAATGTTAAAAAACAGGAAAATATAAAGAATTTTGCATGAAATAAAAAATTGAAATTTTAATTATCATTTTAGTTAACTTAAACCGCCAGTTTTAATTTTTCAGTCCCATTAACTTAAATCTACTCTTTCAATAGAGTAAATATTGTTTCTTCATTCCTAGGCAATTTTCATGCAGGCAACTGCCAAGATTACTATATTGAGAAGAGAACGCAATCACGCAAATGTTTATTATTTTTTTTCCAGTTGTCAAATAAATAAGTTCAATAAATAATACAGTTATGTAAACAATAAAATACTAGGTTATATTAGTTATTGATTAATAAATAATCAGATTCTTATCTGTTTAATTACGTTTATTTACTTATTAGAATACTTAAAAGATCGAATATTTATTGCATTATGTTCACTTAGTTATTAGAAAATTTATCAAATCGAACATCTATTTCAATAATGTTGATTGAAAAGAGAGTGTTTGGCGGTTTAAAGCTTTGATAGATAAAGAAAAACAAATAAGTATTCTTAAAATTAATAAATATAAAAAATTTGAAAGTAAATAATCTTGTTGAATTGACCTTCTAATTCAAAGTGGAAACGTCACAATAAAGGGTCTTAAAATTCCCAAATTTGCCATTGTTTCTTGCATATTTCCTTCGTAAAAATGATAATGGATTAAATATTGTTATTAATCAACAATTAAAACATTTTAGAAATTTCGGAGATTTTGAGTTTTATTAATTTATTTAAATTCGTTGTGCGTCAATAAATATACAGCTGAAGTTTAATTCAATGATATTCGAATTTGTAGAAATAAATAGAACTCACTATGTCAAATAATGTCTTATCCATTTAATTCTTACATTATAATGTTAAATCAAGGCTTTCATGCTATCTAAAGATGCCTTTCCTTTCACGAAGAAAGACATTCCACAAAACCATTTCCATAAGAAATTTTTTTAGCGAACTTTAAGAAAGTAAAGGTGACAATAATAAATTACATGCAAAAAGAATATAAGAAGAAAAGGTTATATGACAGTGATTTTCCATTTATTGTCAAACAAGAAAAATGCTTAAATCTCAATGAACTGCTTTCTATTATTTTAAAACATTGAAAAGTAACGTGCTCCTCTTCAAATTAAACAATTTCCCCTTAAATAAAACTTAATTCCTTTGCGATCTTATATAGCGAATTGAATTATTGATAGCAATTTCTTCAAATCTAAAAATAATTAATCTTTTCTAAAACAAGAACATTACAAAATAAATTCATACAAAATATAACTGCCTATATTTATATATACCTCAATGTTTTAATCTGAAATGGTAATGAATTGTCTAAGAAATTCAAAGTTGCACAATGATAAATAATCGAAGTAACCTTAATATAAAAAATATGAGAAAGGAATGTAATAGAAATAAAAAAGAATTCAAAGTCCTAATGGAAATATAATTTTGTCAAAACAAATAAATATTTTATATTTAAAAGATAGATAATTAAATAGACTTAAGATAGATAAATCTTTTTAAATTTGTAATTAGAAATTATTATACATTAGTAACATTTTAAAAAAATATTGGTGGAAAGTGAAAGAGGGTTTTAAAATCATGATCAGACATGCATAAATTTTTAATTTCAAATGACTCAAAGGACTTAATAATGACTTAAAAAGATTCAATGGCATTAATTGTTTTTCAACACAAATGGCTTCATATTTCTTCATTGGCGATAGTTCATATTAAATGCACATTACCTCTAATAATTGCTTAATTTGGCGATTTTTTTTCTTTTTTCGGCGTAAGAGCAACGGGGCTGTACTGTGAGATCCACAGAGAATCATTCTAAATCATCTAAAATTCACAAGCAATCAACAGATGAAAGTTAATAAAAAATATCCCAAATACACGGTAAATAAAACAAATGGTGTTTAGAATTTAAAAAATATTTAAACGCCGTTTCTCTGCCAGAAAAGACGAGAGAAGTATTTTTTCGGGGGACTGAATATTACAGCATTCTTTCATAGATTTAAGTAAAAAATCATTTTTATAGAGCTTTTAATACATCTGCTTATCTGTATCCTCATAATTTTTATTTTAATAATTTTCATTGGGGGAAATACATTATATATTCATTCTATTATTTTCGAATTTACTTAAAGTAGATTAGAAACTATATCATTTATCCGATTTCATTTATTAAACAGAAAGCTGCACAACAGTAGAAACTTCAGGAAAACAGAAATATATATTGAGATTTCTTTTCATATTAAGATTCCATTTTAAACTTATAAATCATAAAATAGTTTGCCGAAAAATAATCCAATTGCGATTAGCCGATGTTTAGTAATTGAGTAACATTTTATTTACAAGCTGAATTTTATCTCAGTTTTTTTTAAACGCATGCAGATAAAGAGTTTTACATAAATTACATTGTTTCCTTACGTTACATTCATTACATTATTTTATTACGTTTTCAATATTCCCTCAAATATTTCAGGGCTTAGCTAAAAGAATATCATATCTTTACAAATAAAATGTTGAATAATTGCTTAACTTATAGTACTTCTTAGAAGAAAAATCAATGAAACATTTATGTTCCCAATAGTGCCATGATATAATAGAATTCGAGTTTAGTAATAGCGGTTCATATACACACTGAGCGAAATAAGAATAGGAATATTTGAGCATACACAATGAACAAAACAGGAGTAAGAATGAATCTTTTAGCATGCAAAATGAACAAACAAGAATAAGAATATTTTACACCGACTTTAATATCTGTCACAATCTGAAGTTGAAGAATAATTTCTAGGAGGTAAATTATTTATGAGAGATTTAATTTAAACTAACATATAATATATTCTCGGTAAACCACCCAACCGCCAAACACGGCTAAAAGCAATATAAAAAAAATTTAACACACATTAGTTTAAAATTTTTTAATAGAAATAAATAAATAAATTTTCATGGAATTAAATAGGTAATTTAGAAATGTTTATTAAGTTATATTATAATAAGTATATCTTGTAACAGGCTATTTGCATCAAACGCTACTTACTTTGATATGAATTTTCAGTTGTAGATTCAGATTAGTTGTGGATATATAGCGCAAATTTGACAAATTTCCTTACAAGATCATACCAGCAAAAGTATGAACTGAAGTAAAGAAAAAGAAAAATATACCTATCTTTTAAATTCAATTATCTCTTGCATCCCCCTCCCCCAAATAATTGTTATAAACGTGAGTGATAAGATAAGATAGTAAGTGATAAGATTTAACAATATGTAAAGTTAAAAATTGCTTGTAATAACTTAGAAGTATAAGGGAGAACTTCTAATGGTTGATATTTCTTGTTAAGTCATAAAGGATGAATATTGCGCCCCATTGGTGGCAAAATACATTAAAGAAGGCAAATGGAATTGCAGCATTATGAAAACATTGGAACTTATCGACAATTCTTTCTTCAACTGAGATTATATGTGTAATATGCAAATAAAAATTTAAAAATATTTCCCATACGTAAAGGTTTACATCACTAATCCTAAATTTTCTTTTAATATACATGAAGAACTGCTTTAAAAGGAACTGTCACGATCCGCCTTCCCATAAACTGCGCCTATCAACGATTGGTTAAAATGAATATCAATAACTTGAAGTAGAATAACAACTACAAATTGAACGCTTATATGTGGGAGAAAATAATATATAATTATATTTGTTTCATTATTAACCAAAAATATTTTGCATTTGTTTATTTAAGGTTTAATACAACACTTGTTTTAATTTAATTCATATGTTTTTTGGTCTTATTATAATAATTAGCCGTCTAATTTCTCAGTTCTTGCTGCGTACTTAATACTTGCATTAATCTATAACTATATTTATAATAAAGTTCAATGTGTGTGTGTGTTGGCGCTCTACAGGCCTTTTTTCGAATTTTTAATTAGAATTTGAATTAATTAAAAATTATCGAATTTTCGACGTTTTCCCGCTATAACTTCCGAAAATATTTCACAAAGCTAATTTTTACATCAAGTTAAAGATTAAAAAATTAGCTTTCTAATGGTATCAGGGTTTTAAAATATAGCTTAAATTTCTATTTTTAACGAATTTTTAAAGAAATTTTTAACCATATTTTTGAGCAATATATTTTAGACAAAACAATAAAATTTTAAAACAAACGAAAAACACGTGACTGGATGAAATTAAATAAATATTAAATGTTATGTTTTCTAAAAGATAAATACAAGGCAAAGGTTTCTATGATCGTTTGCAATATCTATATCATTAATTTAGTAAATCAGCATTTTGTTTATGGTAAACATGCTTGAATTTATACAGGATGCGCATTCGAATTCGTAAAAAATGGCTAATTTGTAAATCATTAGAGCTTGGCGTGTATATTATTATCTATCATAAACTTGGTCTAAATAATTACAATAATAATAATTACATTTTATGTAACTTGAAACCAAAAATGCATTGATGAATAACTGTTAGATTTTTCATACTTTGCTCTATGAGTCATATTTAACTAAATATTTTTACGAATATTTTAAACAAAATTACGAATACTTTAAGAATGTTACATCAGTCAGTCTTCTAAGCAAGCATTAAAAATGACTGATTTATAATAAAAAGGAATATTATTATTAAAAAGTGATCTTTTAGATCTTTTCGTTCACCATTTAAAAAAAATATATACCATTTCAGGCCAATCAACGTCTAGAATTACTCCAAGGCTGATAATCAAATGAATATGTGTTTGCGTATATGAATGAAGGAATGAATGAATGTGTGTGTGCGTGCGTGCGCACGCGTGTGTTTGCTAATGCTCTTCACACCAGACCATATGATCTAGAGATACAAAACTTAGTATATGCATATATACTTTGGAGGATGAAAAAACATACCTAGAAGGATTTTTTTTTAAACTTTAATTAAAATTACGCTACTTTTCTGAATTTTTCTGAGATAACTTCCAAAAATATAACGGTATAAAAATTTTTTTGTCCTTTTAAAAATGACTTTTTTTTTTTATTGATATCAATGTTTAAAGCTATAAATTCAGTTTCTATTTTTAATGAATTTTTTAAAATAATATAGAATTAGATTTTCCAACAATTAATTTCTTTCAAAATGAAAGTAGATTTTAATCTGCAAAAGCACGTTAAGAATGTACCAGTGATTGCCGTCATTTTGACAAAAACTGAAACTGAATAATTAAATTAAACTCTTATTGCAAATTAAACGGAGAAAAGTGTGATGTTCAGCACATGTTAAAAAAGGATTGTAATGTTATGGAACAAATATAAAATGTGATGTTTTTCACACAATTTCATAACAACTTATTGCGAGTCAGAAAGTTGCATAGTGAAATAAACAAATAATCGTAAAAAATCACGTAACTATAATAATATGACTATCGAAGTTTAAGTATATCTGGCAGAGAAATTATAAAGAGAACAAGGCACATACGTATTTAATTGAAAATTTTAGAATCATTACCCTTGGCGAACCAGCTTGTCGCGAAAGTTGGTTGTAATTAATAATTTATATACAATAATATTCTTTGGACTTTTTAAAAATTATTTTTTAAGTCAGAACCCTCTCAGAGTTGCTTCAAATTTAATGTTTACTTTGAAATAATAATTAAAATTAGTTTATTGTTTGTTTATGGAATTAAAAAAATGCCAGCTCATATCTTATTGTGCGGCATGTTTGTAAAATTACTAGTAGTAAGTAGCATGGAATTAAGGAAGAGCTTTAATAAGAGTTTAGAAGTGATATTTTTAAAAATAAGAATTTAAGAATTAAACATTTAGAAATATTTTCCTTGTTAAATTAATATATAATGCTGTTTTATAAACTGAGCATAAAACAGCTCTCTTTAAAGAAATCACATGGAATATTTATACACATTTGGATTTACCCGTGGGCCAACAGCTAATTTCTGAACCGATAGAGACGGATATGTGCTTACAGTTGTAGAAATGTCTAAAATGAAATAAAGATTTATAATTTTTTTAGTCATATATATACTTCTGAAACATATGTTTGATTTAAATATTTATATGGGGTCCCGTCATATTCATTTTGTGAATAAATTTGTACTTAATAGAAATAAGGTCTAAATATTTTTATGATTAATTATTTGTCTTTTAGTAAAATATTTCTTACACTTTAATGGAAATATAAAGCTTTCAATTTTATTGCTTTAAGGTCAATCAATAAGAGCTTCGCGATAGCACCTATAGCTGATTACAAAATAATATTTAAAGATTCGAAGTTAGTTTTAATTTCAAAAAGAAGAAATTTTTTCCAAAAAACAGAATAAATAATAATATTACGAAATATATTAAAATATGCAATTTATATTGCTATAAAATAAGCTTGTTTATAAGGATTTGAATACAATATAATTTCATACACATTCATGCAAAGATACTTAAATGTCCCACTTCTGACTCGAAGAATGAAAAGTACTTAAATTTCCCACTTCTGAAAAAAAAAATGCATCCCATATTCACAACAAAACCTCATCACGACGCTAAAAAACTGAAATGCTACTTAATCAGGAATAAAAATAAATAGTACTTTTAAAATTATTGTACCACAGCTACGAATGAGTAACTAGTAACTGTATCAATAATTCTTTTACTCGAAAGTGTAAAATAAATACAAATAAATTTTTGATAAAATATAATAAGCGAATATATATGTATAACAAATATATATTCAAAACGCATATATAAAGGGCAAATATAATATAACGAATAATATTTAAATATATATAACAAAATAACGAATAAAACGGATTTATATAATATTTTAGCAATATATAGTGGAAGCAAATATCAATTAATCTGAAAGAAAAAGCAATTTAGAAACCACCATTTTGCAAAACCCCACAGCAGGGTCCTACAATCTATAATTTCAGAAAATTAGTTTAAGAATAGTTCTTCACTACATATCTTTGAAACTAATGTTTAGCATTTATTTAAATGGTAAACATTAGTTTCAAAGAAGCATACAGCTATTTAGTTGCTCAGCAACGTATTTCGTTTTACACTCTCGTTTACCATCATCTAATTTTATCAAGAATATTGGATGACAGACACCAAAGTCAAGTTTTTCAACTAGTGACTTCCTTGTGTGGGGAAGGGGAGACAGAGATTCCCGACTCAAATACCGTCATAATATTTTACCCACTACAAAAATAATAAAAGACAACGAAATTATGTAAAGCGATAATTAAAGAAACTTGCATATTAATATACAGTTTTCTTTAGTTATTGGTGCACAAACCTTCGTTGTTTCTTATTATTTTTATAGTTTTTAAATTTCAGACAATTTTGTTTGTTTTCACTATTTTAACTAACTAGTTCTGAAAAACTTTGGTTCAAAACCTCATGACATTTTTATAATAATCTAATATTTACTAAGATGGATAGCTCAGGACGCCATTAAAAAGTATTTATTACTGTTATTATTTTTATTAATTTCGTAATATGCAAAGAGAAAAGTCTCGAAAATTTCAATTTCAATATTTTGTTTAAACTCCCCGCTTCAGATCTCTCTGATTTGAAAAAGAACAACTTTGGAGCTATGCACCACTTTGTTCATGAGCATAATAAATCTAATATTAAATGAGTTAGATAAATGAAACTTGGAATATGTTATAGTATAAAAATACAAGATATCTATAAATTTTTAAACAATGTCTGCGCGATAGTCTACTTGTCAGTCTAACCATAAGCAAATGACTATGAAAATTGTAAAAGCAACACTAGTTTAATGAAAAATACATAAGCAGAAAAATTTGAATTAGTTAAGAATTTTGGCATAAAGTTCTCAGTGGATAGATTTATTAATATTGATATAGTATCTACAATTATATTGATCTATCGCATTTATACTGAATGTAAAAGATGAAGGGGAAAAAAAGATTAATCGTTTTTCAAAGACTTTTTTTTTGTGTGTAAATTTTCGTATTTTTAAAAATATTCTCCTTTTTTTTTCTTAGCAAGATTACTCTAATTTTTATTATATAAATAGTTTATTATCATGCTAAGTTTTGCATGATAATAAACTATTTATAAAGTAAAAATTGTTTATTATATTGCTAAGTTTATTTTTTATATAAAAATGAACGTTTTGTTTGCTTGTTTTTACATAAATCTTCAGCTTTTGTATGAGTTGTATATGTATATGTTTTGTATATGTTGAAATCCAGCCCAAGTACACTGAGCGATTCCTGTCATTTTTTCAAAATTCAAAAAATAATAAAGATATAAATTAATAATTATTTAATAAACAAATTAATAATTAAAATAAAAATAATTAAGTAAATAAATCAAAAATCAAAATTAATATTTCACTAAAGATTTCACAGATATTATATCTCAAGCGCAGATTTTTTAAAAACTTAATAGAAAACAGAAATTGCAAGCGCAAAAATTAAACTAAAACTGCTTAAATTTCATATGTTAGAAATCTCTTACAATAACTTTTATTTTAATGATGAAATTCAAACTAATTTTATAGTCCATCAAACCAAGTTATTCAATTTATTTTATCAAAGTTAAATTTAAAAATGAGATTTTTAATTTCTTCCTTCATTTTACCGCATATGCTCTTTTAATTTGTGCATGCAGTTGTTTGGAACTGATTCCACTAAACTCATAATTTTCAATCTTATTAAATAACGATTTGAAATTTTAATAAAAAGCATTCCATGCTTAACAGTCTATTCGCCAATGATAAAGATTTATTTTTATAAATTTATGCATCTTTCTGGTTAAGTGTAAAATGTCCATCGAAATTTTTCTTCAATACATAGAAAAGAAACTAATTGTACTTACATATTTTAGAGTTATATCATTTCGTAGTGAAAAAACATTTGCACTGAAGTACCGGGGAATAACTCAGCAAAAATTTCCTTTCTTTTCTTACATGTTTTTTGATAAAACATCATTACTAAACAAATGCCAAAACACCTTATTCGCTCAATTAAATTCCAAACTTTGAAAACATTAGAAAACGATTTCCTTCCAAAAAATATTATGCAGAAAAAATCCCACAATTTCCCTACTTCATTTTTATTTGGCGCAATTTTGCAAAATTGAAAGCCACCAATTGGCAAAAGTCCTATGGGAACAGACGAGGCTTTAAAACCGGGACCTGCTCAAAGCTCCCGAGGAGGGGTGCGGGGGAGAAAAAGATATAAGTTTCATTTGGAAAGAAAATCTCATCTTTTCCTGTAAAAGAAACGCAGTAAAAGAGCTTCCCAATATATGCACGCGAACTTGAACCGGACTTAGCCAGATTACGTGGTCTTCCCGTCGCTTAGTAACGGGGACGTGCTTTTCTTGGGAACGGTTGCTAAGAGCCCCTGACGTGGGCACGTGCATCGAATTCTCAATGTTTCCCAGGTGGATTAGAAGTCCCGGAGCGCGGGAAACCACGTTCCAGGACAAATTTTCCGAATCCGGGAAAAGTTTATTTCACGCACATTAACTGAAAACAAATTGGAGGAAAGGGGGTGTATTTACGGGCAGACTGGTTTGGCCCAGCTGCTTTCCGGAAAAACCTACTTCAGGGGTATGACTCAAAAGATCCTTTGACAAATGGCAAGAGTATTAAAGGGAAATTTGAACCAGCAACCCTATCACCAAAGCATATAATACCTTAGTCTTCATTTGCTCATCTTTGTTTCATTTTTAAAATTTGATAGTAATGAACAAAAAGAAATACTATTACCAAGTGAAATACTGTTTTAAAACAATAATATATATATATATATATATGTATGTGTGTGTGTGTGTGTGTGTGTGCGTGCGTGCGTGTATTAATAAAAATTTTAATCTAAGTTAAATTTTAACTAATTACCTAATTTTTATCTTAATTTAGCTCATATTAGCTTCTTTCTAAAACGCTCTCTTACTTCCCGATATAATTCTACTTTTTATTTAATTGATCCCCCTCGCCCTCTATAAAATTGTTCACTCGGCATTTTCTCATGCTTCAAATGAAGGGATAAAAAAAATCCTTAGTGTTTGCAAAATTCTCTTTAAAATACCTTATTTTCCCTTCCCTAAATTAACACGTGTCAAAGAAATACACACACACACACACACACACACATACATATATATATATATACACTGCAATAAAAGCCACAGTGGCTATGAATGTATGAATGCATATTCAACATCTTCTTCTAAACAACTAGGGTTATTTCGGCCAAACTAATTATACTTTTTCTTTAGTATAAAAGAACACGAAAAGCTTTCATACAGCAAAAATTTTACGTCTTCAGTTAATTAGAAATTATTTGAGATTTGCCAATTTTTCTGTAGTAATTTTGAATCCAATTATTTTTACAATACATATTTTAATACAATGTTAAAATTTAAAACTTTCGATTTGATAAAATTTTTTACTTTTTCAGAGGTAAAAAAAAAAAATGTTTTTTTGAAACTTTTTCTACAAATTGTATCCAATAAAAAAATTAATGCAAATGGATGTGAAATGTATAACAATAAGACTGATCTATTGAACCAAATTTTTTGAAATGTTTGTTTTATATCTTTTGGATATTTTTTGAATAGTTTAAAGTAGTTATTTAAAGATGTCTAAAATAACAGAAATAAATGATTGATATATTATTTATTTTTAAGAAAATGCAAGTGACCATAATCCAAAAGCAGTTGGTCGAGAGGTATGATATAATAAAAGATAGTGTATATTGTAATAATTTATACAAAATTAGTTTTCTATCAAAAATAAAATATAAATGGAACTATTTAAATTCCAAGCAACACCATGAACATTAATTAATGTCATATACATTTCTAAAAAATATGACATATCTGATAGAGAAAAAGGTTGAACTGGATAAGAAATAAGCAACAAAAATATGCTGGCAAAGTAAATTTTAAAAATGTAATTGATCAGACATAAAATTTATAATTAAATTAAAACATGCTATAATTAATTTAATACTTCTGCCATTATTGGAATAAATTAAGTAAAACTTTTAAAAATCAGCCATTGTGGAAAAGAAAAGAACAACAAAAACAAATTACCGAAACATCTAAATTTTAAAAGCTCATTTTGACAGATCACATATTGAGAACTAAGGATGCAATTTTGATACTATTCATTATTTAGATAGGAAAATATATCGTAAAATTCATATAACATACGATACATTTGATTAGCTGAATAGTTAACAAATTTATTTGACCTTTTACACAGAATTTTCTTGTCATTAAATAAATCAAATTATTTCTTACCCATAAATTTCTTTTCATCAAGCAACTAAATAAATCAGAGAGCTCATATAATTAAAAAAGATATCCTAATCCTGTTTTTGTTTAAGGCATCCAACACTTTATCTTATTTTCTCATAGAATGCTACTTAGGCATTTATTCTGAGATAAACAAAATGCGTTTATATTCTCTCTCCTCCCACTGCTATATAATAGTTTTGAGGAAGAAAAGGGCTTTATAAATATTGCACAAATTTTTTTAAAGTTTTATTTCAAAAATCAGTAAAGTCAGAAATATTAAATCTAATAAAAGTTTCGAAGAAATCTCAGTTTAGGAAATCAAAAATCTATCCTTATAAGAATGCAAATCTTTGAAAAGATAATCTCGATCCAAACGAAGATTGTATTCATTTATTATTATTATTATCGCGAAATAAAAATTTTCTTCTGGCACTCAATCAATATTAGAGTAGGAAACATGATAAGCATGTAGAAATAAGAGAATCTATTTTTTTTTTTTATATCTGAAAACAATATTTTAAATATGGAAAAAGAAAAATGGTTTTTAAAAATTTACTCAATTCTTTAATTAACTAATTATCATTATTTTCTATTAAAACGGGATTACTTATTTAAACAACTACTTCCTATACTTTTTAAGTTATGCATACTTCGTAATGACATGAGACATGCATTGATACATTTACATATTCTGTTGCTTGAGGCAGTAAGCATTGTATCTCTTTAGGCAATGTGCATTATATCTGAGATATCTTTTTTTATTAATTGAATTAAATATTTTCTAAGGATACATTTCAACACATTTTTGATATAATCAATATATTAATGAAATTGTACATCAATTTTTTTTAGAAACCTTGCGAAAATATATATTTTATTTGGCTGTTATAATTCAAGACTACCCGGCATTCATGTGTTTACACGATATTTTAAAGTAAACTCTTGTTGTTTACAAATGTTGTAACTGCGAAGTGAATTAAATATAACACATAAGAATGGCAATGTGTTAATGTTATCTGAGTAGACATTAAAATCTATTTATGAGACAGTTAAGTTAAGAGCCTTTTTCTAAGACCTGACTGCAATCGCCTTTCATCCAATGGATCTTAAGTAAATACCTAATTGAAAATCCGACATTAGGAATATTTATCAAACCTGTCATGCTTAAGAAAAATATCTTAAAATATACATAAATAAAAACAAATAGGTAATAAATATTCCTTTTGAAATTGTAGTATGAAATAAGTTTCAAATTTATAAAGGATCCACCAAAGTACCCATACTTAAAAGATAAGTGTTCAAAAAGTCTGACATTTCTATATTGTTGAACACGGAAAAGCAATCTGGGAATAATAAATGAAAAAGTATCATAAAAAATAGTAAGGGCTTTTCCCGTTAATTAAACCTGATGCGTTTTAAAGGCTTCAGGTCGTGTAAGGAAGTGAATCCTACTATCTCCAACAACTTCTATGCCAAGACTATTTGATAAGAGTCAGTCCATTAATAAGTCCGTTCATGTTCAAAACATCAATAAACATGACAGAAAAAAGGCTCCCGCGTTATCTGGTTGCCCAACGCTAATGACTTTCGCTTTCCGATTCGGGCGGAATCGGCGAAAAGCCGAATGATTCCGAACAAACTTTTATCTGGACTTTTCCATTAAAACACGAAGCCCGAAGACAAAAGCAGTGGAACAGGAAAATTGCAACAAACGGAACGCGGGATTAAAGTGCAAGACGTGAGCAGGGGGGATGGCAAAGGAGAGAACCATCATATTTCAAGGAAAATGGTGGAGGCCTTCAAATTATGAGCTCGATAATATCCAGGCTCTAAATCCGGGGGTATTTTCTAAGGATACATACGGGTGTTTAAGGATGGAGAGTAGAGGGGGGAAGGTGTGGATCCCTTTCTCCTTTTCCATCACATAATAAAGCTAGCAGAACAGAATAGGAATGAGGCCAAGCTTTGGCGACAAAGCGGATCCACTTGGCTAACAGACTGCATATTTTGTTGCGTTAAAACTTACCGACGTCACATCTAACAAATATTCAAATGGCGTTGCAAATGTAGTAGATCTTAAGGTTGATATATTAGTCACATTTAAAAAAGAAGAAAAGCACTGAGAGTTTTTCGCACCGAATTTTAAAAATTCAAAACAAATAAATCATAAGAAGAATTATGTTACTGAGTTGTATTCGGCTGTAAAACATAATTAAATTCGAAATACGCATGGAATTTTTTCTCAAAACAAAGAATTTGACCTATGATAATTTTTAAATTTGTTACAAACCTATTCAGCATAATTTGTGTATTTGGGGATTCGTATATCCCATGAGGATCAGAAATTTGTTAGTGTTTGATTTTAGGCTTAAATTTCATTTTCATTTCTATAATGAGTGATGGTAACTTTTAAATTTGTTACACACCTATTCCACATAATTTGTGAATTTGAGGTCTGTATCTTTACTGTGGATCAGAAATTTGTTATTGTTTGATTTGAGAAACAATATAATGAATGAAAAGATATCGAAACATGTTTATGGAGTCCATAAGAATAGAGTGTCCATAAGAAAACTTATGAAACAGGAAATAGTTTGGAATTCTTAATCTAACTAAAGAATGCCATGATTTCCAAAGCTACTATTCATACGCGTTGCTTTTTTTTATTCATTTCCAGTCTATAAATGTCAAGTACGAGGTTCCTTAATTATGCTTCAATAATTACGTAAAGTCATTAGGTTACGTCTTTAACTATAAACGAATTGTTAAATAATTTTAATTTGCTAAAGGTTTTATGTTCAGTTTTTCTTCATTTTTTATCAATCAAACTTTATTTATCTTCCCTTTTAAATGACACAAATTCCTGTTCAGATTATGCTGAGTAACATGAAAGGCCAAAAGTCAACAATAAGTTATTAGTATGCAGGGGAAACTAATTCGAGTAAAAAAAGTGAGCTGGGAGGGAGATCAAAAGGCTTTGCCTATTTCAAATGGATGAACCAGCTTAGCAAGTCAGAACATGGAAAAAATGGTAATAACATTTTCAGAAATTTTATAAATATAAAATGTAATTATATAAAACTCTAAGATTACTAAGACTAGAATTTTACGGTAGAAAAAAACAAGCTTTCTTTATATAAATATCATAACTCAATTTATAAAAAACAACGATGTTAAATTCGAAGCATTTTTATTAATCATATTCAAACAAACAAACACAGAACATTCTCTATTTAAATTATTTTCATCAATACTTTAACGTTTTCCACTTTCGATTCCTTTTGAGCAAGATAATTTTTTCCTTGATACCAAAATTTGAAAAATAGTTAAAAATAACAAAAATAGATTCTGTTCATGTAGCTGTATTTTTAAATTTTTTTAATTAATTTAAATGAACCAAATTTTTGTTTAGTATATTCGGTTTTACTAACGATCCTCTTGTAGAAAAAATGTTGTTGAAGAAGGTTCAAGAGAATTATTACACTCACAATATTACTTTATAATACCAATTACCTAATATTATTATTACTTTACAATGTTATTGTCCTTGATTGGAGTTATTACTAGTAGTTACTGATATAACTGTATAAATGTGTGTTTTTAATTTTAATGAAGTGTGTAACGATTTAGCAAATTGCATGGATTAACTTACATTAAGACTACAAGCTATTAAAATACAATAATCGTTAAAAAAAGCCATAAACATAGAGTTAACAAATAAAACGCAAAAAAATTATCTTTTATCAATATTTTATTACCCCATTCATCTTCTAAATAAGCATCGATGCACGGCACGCGCATAAGCCATATAATATGAATAAAAATTATGCCACTTTAGTTCCTCCATTACAAACTGAATCGATGCAATAAAAATTATGGAAATCTTTGAGAATGCCTCCTTGGAAAATCTATATCACTTGCGATTATTAGCTAAACTTTCTTTAAAATATTAACTCCATATCATTCGAATTCAAGAGTTCATTTTAAGAGTAAAACCATTTACGAGAACAGAACGCTCTTTTTCGCAATCAAAAATTTGGCGACAAATTTACAGCAGCGGAACTGATTTTACATTCCAGCAAACCCCTTTTTCCACGCCAAAACTCGAGGCGTTCATCATGCCCATCATTTAGATTTGCTCGGTATCCCAGCAGGAGGGAGCGTTTACGCTCCATGGAGCGCTTATCACTTCATCACTGTCCTGCATCTCGGATGGGGAATAATCGAGTGGAGCTAATGTGGAAATCCCGCCAACCGAAAGAACAGATAAGACCCCAACTAGGAATTGTCTACAAGCAGCCCGATACAAGATAGGGGATGTGTACTCTCCTCCAGCGCTTATCACTGCGTCTCGATTTTTGTCTCTCTTCATGGGGCTCCGTGACACCTAAATGATGTGACTGCAAAGCGAGCGCAACAGATTGAATGGCAATGCTGCCTGTGATTTATATCATTTGTCACGATGAATCCCGAAAGGATGAATGCGGCCAGAAATAAAAATAAACATTACATCTTCTGATGATTGCGTTGTTATTTCCGAACTTATTGTGTCATCTGCACTAGAGGGTGAAAAGTTTGTATTAAAAAAAAACCAAGAGATTTAGTTAAGAATCATGTTTTTTCTTTCTTTCTTTTTCCTTTTTTTTCTTCCTTTAACTTTTCTATTTCTCAACTTGATGCGTCAAATATAAAGCGTTCAGAATCATGCAAGCAGAATAAAAATTTTAGCACTAAAATAACTACAACAACTGATAGACAGATGAAAATATTTGTCATCTTTCGGATTTAAAAAAAAAAAAAATTGTGTGTGTGTGTTTTAAAATTAAAATAAAAATTACAACCTTAAAATTTTTTTCTTTTATAAACTGATACGACTTTTTTCAACGAATTGGCTTTATATTTCAATTCAAGCAGATATTGCTTTATTTAATTAAGGCAAAATGTATTGGTTATTTTTTGAGTCCTATAAATAAGGACTTTTAGACGGTTTAATTTGATTTTTAAATAAAAACTAATTAAAGTGTTAAGGTTTTTCTTCAGTGCCGTTATTATCTTTACATTATTGTAAAAACAGCTAAGTCTTTTTTGCCCTATTTCAATTTTTTTTAATTATTAACTTTTCAGCGATACCAATGTTATTTCCTCCCAATTTTCACTTGTGACAATATAGATTTTTTATTATAACATGCCATTGATATAGTCTTTTTCATTATTTGAATAACTGAATTTATATACATACACATTGCAATGAAATTAAACACATTTTTGATGAGCATGTTATAGTTGTTTTTATTAAAAATGAAATTTTAAAGTTTAAACAAATAATGAATTTAATGTAAACAAATACCAATAACAAAAGTAAGATAAAGGCTGACAAATCAACTCACCAACTATTAATATGCTACTATATTTCCAACTGGAAGCTCGAATATCCTTTTTCTTTGATCGTACAAAACATAAAAACGTTCTCAAACACAGAAGCGAGCTCTATCACCAAATAATAAAACTGAAGTTAGTTTCACATTGTTATACAGAAAATATTCCTTTTTTTAAACCACACTCGTGATCACGTTTTATTCAAAAAAAATATCTTAAAGGCATATATTAGTAAAATAAAGAAAAAAAAAATGCTAAAATCAGACATTAATGGAAAAAAGAATCCTATCTTTAATGTTCATATTTTTAGCTATAACCTGTAACAGTTTTTATATTAAATGCTTAACATCTATAGAACAAAATTTAATTAAATATATTACAAGGTTTTAAGAAAGATACGATTGAGATGTTTTGTTTATATAGGAAAATCAAACGAAATTTATTTCTGCTATCAAGGGATGCTGGGAATCAATTCCAAATCGGCGGTTAGAGCCTTCTAATTCGTTGGACAAATATCTGTTGTTCAGAATGCTCAAATTTGTCAAGTTTACAAGAGAATTGAAGTATTTTGCGGCCCTAGGTAGTACACAATATCAAACTTCTTTAATAATTTGATGGTTTTAATATCACATTACAATACGTTCTACTTTTTATTAACCTTTTTTTTTTGTTGAATGAACTTTGTGAAAATGCATTTGTTTTATATTTAACAGTTATCACTTTCAATTGCCCAATGTCCATGTCTGCCCATAATACTATTTAGATAGGTTTGGGTTATTTATAAGTAATTGAATGAATAAACAAATAAATGTCTAATAATTAAATAAATGTGATGGCACATATACAGACCTGATCATTTAAGCAAGATGAAGTGCTAATATTTTATAATCCAAAGAATTTGTACTTATTAGAAACATTTATTTGGAAACTAGTAATATAAAATTATTTAAATGGTCTGCTTTCTGCCTTCTTGTAGCCTAGAGGCCCAAGATGTCTGTTTACTTGGAAGGCTGACACTTTTTAAGATGGTACATAAGACGTTTCATTTTCCATAAACTCTGCACCAAAACATCATAGCCAATATTAATAGAAAGTGATTGGCAGCTTGTTTGACAATAATTCCTGCTTACAGTCACGTTTTAAAAGCAGGATATTTACACTATTTAACTATAAAGATAAATTAAAAATATTAGGTTGTTCGGAAAGTAATTTCGTTTTTTCCTGACAAAGGATTTAATTGCATTTTTCGCACCCAATTTCATACTTAAACCGCAAAATCATTTTATGTTTTAAGAGCTGATATAGCAAGGCTTTAGTGTGAAAAAGTGCAGCTGATTCTTCGCAGTAGTTTTTGGATGGTGCCCTTTTAAATATGGAGAGCAATAAACAGCATTTTCGTCATTTTTTTCTTTTTTGCTATATAAAAGGTAAAAATGCTGTTCAAGCCAGAAATAAATTAGCCAATATGTGTGGAGAAGATGTGTTAACAGTACATCAGTACCAGAACTGATTTGCAAAATTTTTCCTTCAAATGAGGAGGCCAAAAACCACCTTGATCAGTTTTTTTTACAGCAAAGACCAAAACTTTTATGAGCGTGTAATCATGTTACTACCAAAAATGTGGCAAAAGGTATTAGACCAGAATGGCAATTTTATAATTAAATAAATAATTTATTCATTAAACGAAAATTTCTTTTCATTTTGACAAAAAAATACGAAATGACTTTCCGAACAACCCAATACAATAAACAGTGTCATGTATTAAGGAACTAAAATGTAACATAAACCATGATAATTCAACGATTTCAGTTACAATTAAAGATATTTGGCTACCATATTACTTACAGATTATCTTTTAGAAATATTTAATCTTCCTTAGATGCGAAATATTTATTTTAAAACAAAAAATATTTCAATGCATAATAATATGTCATGCTGACACATATTCGACGAAATGCTCAAAAATTTTTTAAACAAAGAATAGGGACATAAAAATGAGCATAATCACAAATACAAACCTTAAAATCATATTTTCAATGATAAAAATCTCAATTAGAATAAGTTTCCATAATACCAAACATTTTAAAAAAATTATTTAAATATTAATCATTTTTAATAATAATTTTGTATATTTGAACTCGACAACTCTACTCAAAAGGTAAAGAATATAATATGAATGCAGTTGGAATATTCTTTCACATAAAAAGTAATAATAATAAATAAGGCATTACTTAATATAAATTTGATACATATTTAATTTAAGACAGTCATCGATACATTTTAATAAAGTATTTACAACTGAAATTGTTATTAATTTCAATGACCACTTAAAATTTTAACATGGAAGAAGTAAAAAGTTCAGTTATTCAAGAAATCTTAAGATTGATTTAAATGTCACTCAAGAATGAAAACTTAAATATCTCCAATAGAATTGGAATTTTTGGGTATGCGAATAATAACGTAATGGAAGTCAATTTTTTTAAATACAATATTAGCAAAATTTTACACAAATCATTATATTCGTGAGTTGAAGGATACCTTACAGTACTTAAACTTCCAAAAGTCTTTTTAATCATAAAAAAATTTTTTTTTCATCAACATCATTTAAACATTTTGTCACCCAATCTTTTAAAAATTAGTTTCCGACTGACGGAAAAAAAATTCGCCAAAGAGAGAAAAAAAAAAAAAAACTTATATCGAATATGAGATTTCTTCCAATTGGTTCCTAATCTTCCCAAGTCGTTACGTCAGGTCTTGATGAAAACTCGTCCCGATTTTTTCTGCCTCCCCCCCCCTCCCAATTTTTTTTCTTCTTTCCTTTTAAAAGTATTTTCCGGTAGATTTTCTTCCTTATCTCGCGAAAAATGTCGAACAAAGC
The DNA here is from genome assembly GCA_026543055.1 of Argiope trifasciata. NCBI lineage: Eukaryota > Metazoa > Arthropoda > Arachnida > Araneae > Araneidae > Argiope > Argiope trifasciata. The sequence continues at coordinate 3,185,340 of JAPMOQ010055483.1, read as the reverse complement.
CCTATCCGGAGCTCCCTCCTTCTGACGTAAATCAAGACCTCCCCTACCATCACAATTCGAATAGAAAGGAAGGGGTGGTCTCCCTCCTACCACTTCCCCCCTACCACCTCCGGAAGAAAGAACGTTCCAAAGAAAAGAGCAGAAGAAAGAGAAAAAAAATGTTGGGGAGAGGGAGGGGGCAGGGATTTTTCTATGGAAGGAAATAGCATAGGGGTTGTCGCCGATCCTGAATTCGGAAACAGTTCGGTACTATTTTTTTTCTCCCTGACTTTTTATTTAACTGGTACTAACAGAGGGGGAGAAAAGAAAGAAACTTGACTGGTGTTCTTGTTTATTACCAAAGACAAAGCAATATGTAATCCTTAGAATGACAGTATGGGGGTCCATCTCTTAAAACATTGGTAAAGAACAGCGCGGAGCAGTTGAACAGATATGAACGTTAAAGAAGTGCTTTTCAACAAAGGATAAATAGATTATTTTGAGGTGAAAAATTTATTAGCAGTTATAAATAAATATATTTTATTTTAATTCTCAACATATTTTGAGAATTAAGAAAATATTACAAGCTTAAAAATTAAAAATATGATAACATTTTTGTTGTGGAATCGGATCAGTGTGATTGACATTTACTTTTATGTACCCTTTATAGCTGTACAAATAATAACTGCATACGATTTTAAAAAAGTTTATATTCAAAAGCATTCATATTGTTATCCATAATCATCCATAATATTCAAATTCAAAAGAAAAAAAATCGTGAGAAAAAACTGCATTTACATATTAAGTAAATGTAATAAAATTTTTATTTGCAATTTGTTAATAAAGTTTCAATTGTAGTCAACTGTTTGAGAATAGCTTTTAACTTTCAATAAGCACTGTTCTTGAACTTTTAGTGGGGGAAAAAAAAAACGTTAAAAGATTTTGGATATTTTATACAAATAATGTTATCATGTTAATTTAAATAAAAATTAGACTGTTGTAGTGATTTTATGAAAAATTCGTTAAAATAATTTTTAACTAAAACATTTTTTTTAAATCCAACAAAAAATAGGAATATTACGCAGATAAATTTACCAATACAAACATTTCCTATATAAACAGTTAACTTTGAAATTTGAAATTAAGTTTTCGAAGTTATGTGATGGAGGAAAATAATTCAAAAAATAAAAATAAAAACGTCCTTTCATATTGAGAGTAATAACTTTAATAATAATAACGGATATGTCTCATACTATATTTCGTATTCGAAAAAAACTTAAAAATTGCTAAATCTGGAAGCAAAAAAAATAAAAAATGTGTGTGTCACAATCTCAAATGGTATGCTTTTAGAAATCTAGGCCAAGGGAATAAAGGTGCTTTTTTTTTCTATATCCTTGAACTTTAATTTTGTACTAAAAGAATACGCCATTTTATTTAAATGACAATTAATTCTTATTTTTCATTAGTAGATAAAGATTTTTGGTTTTAAGGGAATTATTTTTTATGATATAAACGGCAAAAAGGCCTTTTGTTTTGCGTTTACAAAAATTTGCAATTTTAGAAGACATAATTCACGTTAAGCATAGCTAATCTGCTCTTAAGTATTCTTTTGAAATCAAATTATTTATTACTCAGGCTTTTTTAAAAGAAAAATTTAAATCGCATTCTCTACAAAAAGCAAATATGCACTATGAGTACACAGTAGCGGGAATCAAAACGCTACTGTCCTTAAACGTTGCTATCGAGAATATATTCTTTTGAAATTGCTATACAATAATTGATCATGACATTATTTCCCAAAACACTACTCACATGATTTTTGGATTTTGTATCGCTTCAAATTTAACTTTTCAAAACAGATTTCTAAAAAAATTATACTAATCTAAAAGTATAAAAATGTTCGGTCAAACTTAAGACTATTGATTTTACATATAATTGAATCATAGTAAATTGTTTGATTTATATGATGAAGTTAGGTTTTGGCTTTAGCGTAGAATGATACTCAGAGAAATAATATAAACTATCAACTATTAGAATTAACCTTTTTAAAGGATGCATACAAATGAAATCAAACTCACTCTGGGAGTTTTATTTTAAACAATTTTTATTTGCTCTTATATTTTCCAAATTCCGGTTTTTTTTTTTTTGTTTGTTTGTTTGTTTGGATACGAATAGTTAGATACGAAAGTTTAGAAGAAAATTAAAATAGTCATTGCAGAAATTTTGAGATGTTTCATACTGTTTGAAGGCATTGGTTTTTAATAAAAATAAATTAGCATTAACTTATCTTTTAAAAATAATCACTATTTATCTTACATAGGCAAATGTAAAAATGCTAAAACATCTAGGAAGAAATCAGAAAAGAGTCTATACCATCCAAAAAATGTATTTTTGTTATTATAAAATCATAAGATCATTCATAAATATTACTGAAAACAAAAGTTATCAAATTCCGTTTTTAAATCAAAAATTCAGCCAAAACATATTTGAAAAATTAAGTTGTATGAGTCAAATTTTCTATAATTTTTTTGCATTTTTAAATCTATATATTTTTTATTATTTATATTATATAGAAAACAATGAAGTTCTTGTTAAGGCTAGAAATGCTTTCATTTTATGAATAATACAAAACCAAACCTTTTTTTTTTTTTTTCAAAAAAAATTTTTCCGTTATTTTTGTATAATAATCAAAATATATAATAAAATTAATTTATTAAATTTTCATTCCTAGTAATCAACAATAAACTATGCAAAATGTTTAAAAATTGATTCTTAATTCAATCAAACATTACAACATTTGCATGGAGCCCCTCTTTTGACAATCGATATATTTGTTGGGGCATGATATCGGCTATGGAGGGGTAGGGAAGTAGGCGATTCGGAACACGGTACTTCCTTTCTGCTTTCCTGCGCCATTTACTCCCGAACTACTTATCTGCAAACGTCCCTTGCAACGGAAAAGAATCGAATATTTCAACTCCCCGAGTCTGCAGCCGTTTCCACTTCGATAACTAGCCTTCAAAACAAGCTTTCGCCTAATGAAATGAAAGAGCGCCATTCGGAACTGAATAAACAGCGGGGGATGGTCGAAAAAGGTAATTAAGAACTCGGCTAAAGATCCGCCGGAATCGGTGTTTGTTTAAAAGAGGGGAGGGAAGAAAGCGTGATTGATATTATTACAGGTCTGGAATTCGAAAGGAAAGCGCTGTTTGCATCGCCTTTTCAAACATCATTTTGAACGGAGGAAGTATAATAATGTTCAAGAAGGTGAGAAATGAGAATGACTGATGTCTACTATAAAGCAATTCATGTTAGTTATTCAATTAAATATTTCAGTAAAACCTTCATTTATGATAAGTGATATTAATTACAAACTTTTTTTTATTAAAAAGTTAAATAATAATTTTCAGATTTTTTTTTTTTTAATAAAGACGAGGTTATCGGTACTTGATGAATTATGAGAAATTGTATTTGCCTTGTAATTTTCCTTTACAACTTGTTTTGAATCTTTATTTAAATACAATTACGTTTCGAGGTTAAAATCCATCGATTTCAAGAACTCCTGCCACTTTATCAAACATTAAGCAATTGCGTGAGGGGGGGGGGGGATTCGCATTCAGGTACAATAAAACTAAATGAAATTCATTAACATAAATATGAATTGATAAATTTTCCCTTCAGAAAAGAACTTCAAAAACTGTGATTTGCGAGTTATTTTTCATCTTCATAATAAATAATTATAACATACCCGTTTTTATTTAAATAATAAATAATATATATATATAATAGCATGCCAAAATATCTTATGTATAACAGCACATTTTCATCAATAATTAAAAAGAAAAAAATTAACATAGGATAACATATTATTAAAAAAATATTGCATTATTAACTTAGTAATGAATGTAAATAATTAGTAAAACAATTTTTTAAAATATTATTTCCTTGTCTACACTAAATAAATTGTGACAGGAATGGATCCATATTTATTTCACATATACAAAATTTAAAATGTTCATTCAAAATTTCCTTACACAAGATTTAAAAAATAAATTATTACAGCTTAAATATTATAATATAAATTTCAAATGGCAGAAAAACAAACTACCTTCAGTAACAATTTTAAGATTTTACAGGAAAGAAGGAAGGTATTCAAAACACTATATATTGTAAGCTGTATTTTTAAAAAAGGAAAAAAAAGGTCAGAGTTTTCGTTATTGTTCTGGTTTTTTCAATCCTTATTTATGGTTAACTATTTTTGAGGTACATTGGTGAATTCCGACAACTCATTACAGGATTAACCACAGTAATTTTGTATGAATTTTAACCTTACTGTCCATTAAACAATCACATGACTTTCCTACTTGAAGGGGAAAAAACACCTTTAAAATTTATAGTTATTAATTTAAGAACTAATAACAATAAGTTCTAAACCTATAATTATAAAAAATTCTAGTTTTCAAAAAAATTTTTAAAATTTCTAATTTCTAAATTAAAAATAAAGAATGATAAATAACAAATATCTTTCTTTTAATATATGATCAAATAAACTTATTTCTCGATTTTATTGCGAACGTACAAAACAGAAAAGCAATGTTTCAATGTACCATTTAATAGTGATAAAAAAATTTGCTCTAAATTAAGGACGGGGTAAATTTCCAAGGAACATTAATTTGCAAAAATCTTAATTTACCAGATTTTGCAGCATTATAATTATTAATTAATGTAGCAGAATTAATATAATCTCATCAGAACAGAAATGTTTTAACATGCAAGAAAGCACACCAAAGCGTAGACTCATAAACAAACGCCAACACAAGGGCAAGCGAATGCAAGTCCCCAGAACCTAAGCAGAGAAACATTGCCCATCTGTTTTATGGATCCGTCGTATAATTACGTTACTGAAAGCTCTCTGTTACCTCTGCAGCGAAATTTGGTCCACGAATGCAGAGTCCCCTCCGCGACCACGAAAAATGATGGCCCATAAAAGTACGCAGCTTGAAAGTGTTGGTGCTTCCCTAAATCGCCTCTTATCGACTATAAAAACTGACCTCTGACATCCTGACACAGGGCTTACATGCATGCGACTTGTTAGCTCCTATCAATATTAGGCCTAAGCTGCTTGTAAAACGTGGGCCCGCCTGTTGATTCGAAGCAGCTTTTAATTTTATTGCGATGGCTCTAAGCTTAGAGTGTGGGCGTGGATCTAAGCCTCTTCCAGAGAATGGACTGTTGACAATGCAAGCCTTGTAAAATGTCAGGTAAAATGTGGGCTAGACCAATCAACCCCCACTATTTGGTTGAAAAAGGCAGAATAGCAGGAAGGGGAATTTCGGATAAATATAACAAGAAAATCTTCAAAAAATTTAATAGAGTCGATTTCACACATATTCGGTATATTCTTCAAATAGATAATGCCAATTTAATCTCTCTCTCTCTAGCCAATTTTTTCTCTCTATAAACCATTTACAATATCGGAAGAGAGAAAAAGGATGTGATATCACAGCAGAGCTCAAGACAAGCTTAATTATATATTAGGTGACTTGATTAGTTATGTTTAAGCACAATTAAAAAGAGAAATGTAATAATAAAATTTTCAGAAAATTTAATGTTGTTAAATGAAAATCACACGCCAAATGGTTAGTACTGATTTCATTATTGAACTCCCTGAGAATCTTGAGAAAAGAAGGGGGGGGGAACCTTATGATATTTACATCACAGCTTACGACGAAGAGCAGCAATATATTATGTAAGGCGCTCTTTTATGTTCAGGCTTGTTTGAGAAGAACTTTAGATGAAAATAATAATAATACATTTCACCGAATTTAAAGGTATCAGTTCATATTTACACATAACGTTGAAGGTTGTCAATTGGTCAATCATAGCACATCGTAAGGTGCTGCTAAATGTTAGATTCAGTTAGATTAGATATACATGTTTAAGCACAATTATGAGAAATTTCGGAAATAATAATAATGAGCATCTCAAAATACTTTGGGTCCATTTAAGCTGATAAATACTTGTGATATACATCAAATGGATAATTACAGTCCGCCTTAAGAAAAGTCTTATCAAATATTAAGTTTGGTCCTATTAGGTATACAGTTATAAGAAAGAATTTCAGGTGAATACAAAAGTTTCTGGCAATTTAACTCAGTGAAATCTTAATCGTACGTGCTCGGAATACACATTAAATGGCGGTGCCAACGTAATTTGGGAATTCTTAGAATTCTGAAACAGGGAGAGGGAAAGGAAAGATTATCTAAATGCAGCTCAAAACAATGGTCACAGTTAGATAGTAAGTCCATTAAAATTTGTCATGTGACTTAATTATGTATAATGATGATCTTGCAAGTTAATTTTTCTTACATTATCTAAAATGTTTCTGCTAGATATCCATGTATAGATTTCAATTTTTGATATCCATGTAAACTAGACATGAGTATAGTTGGAGAAAAGAAGCACTTTTCAGATCTCATCAGATTTATTAATGAAGTATTTTTGAAAAAAATAATTGTGAAAGTCAATAATTTTATGATTTTATGAAGAGGTTTCTAATTGAAAACAATTCTTCAAAACAATTCCTGCCGTTTTAGATTTTGCGGTACTCTTTAGACCGCTGCTTATTTCTTAATTTAGGCATTTTTGATCCCTTTCGATATTTAATCTTCGTCAGATGGGATATAAAAATATCAATATTTCAAGGGTCTATATTTGCTTCAATTTGACGATTATTAAAGCAATTTGGAGGGGGAAAAACTTGTTAATGTTTAGTTTATTATTGATTTTATAATTAAATTTCTTTTAAAGTTTGATGCGCAAATAATAGAGCTACAGGATTTTAAGGCAAAAAGCTAAATAAATATTTCTTAATTGTTTTGAAAAGAAGTTTATTATGCTAAAATAAAATCAATTAAATTGAATCAGAGATGTTAAAACATGAATTAAAATTCTCTCTGTACGTTTTTCTCGTGCATTTCTGTATGAAGATGTTACTTGTAATGGCATATGGTCAAAAACGGGTTATTATACAAAATGGACTTTTAAATGGACTTCCGACATAAAATTCCCAACAAACATTTTCTACAGACGATCAGTCATAAGTTTCTTTAAATAAATAATTTTGTTTCCTATGAATATTTTCGGGGGAAAAAAACAATTCTCGCTAGAACTGAATTTAATAAATAAATAAACAATTTAATGTCACCTAACAATTTTTGGAAAAGTATTTTGAGATTTTGTGAATTAAATACTTGAATACAAATATGTACACAAGACTATATTGACTCACTATTTTTGAAATTAGCTGGAAGGAAGAATTCTCAGAATTCAGTTCTCAGTATTTAAATTTCGCCATTAGATAAGAAAATAATTACATAAAAGAAAAATCAAACACGGACATATTAAGAAAACAGCAAATAGCAACACTTTTTAACTTCATATAGATTTTAATTTATGGCAAAAACTATATACGACAAAAAATTATTTTTTATATAGTCCCCTAAAAAGACTAATCAAGTTGCAGAAGTACATATAATAATGCCAACTCCAATTTCTTTTTTCTTCACTATTTTATTTATTTATTGTTGCTGTATTTTATATCAAAATGCAACATTAGTTCATCGACATTATATATTACTATTATCTTTAAAATAACATTTTGATAAGAATCTATTTACATTGAAAAGTGTTTTTAATTAACTTTCCCGATTCTCCCCCCCCCTCCACACACACACACACTCTTTGCTTTGACTTTTTAAATAAACTTGAAAGTCAACTATCAACAGCAATAATAATAATAATAATAATAATAATAATTTACAACATCATATATTTCCCAAGCTCTTAAAATAATTACAATTAACTCCACAAAACTACCTCACAGATAAATGATGTGACTGAAACACTGTCCTATTTGTATATCCAGAACATCCACCCCCTCACTGCAAATGGATCTCAGCATACCCCAGGATGCCAGACACCTTGGCGCACGGGTGGAGTTACGACCCATATGTTTTAACACGGGCCAATGGTAAGGGTTTTAATTTTAAGGAGGGATTTAACACCGTACATAGAATAAATATACTTTTATAATTAATATGCCCTATATACCCCAGTATTGTCTTATTCAAATTTAACACATTAATAAACGATTAAACACCAATAATGAATTAAGAACGAAAAAATCTGTTCTGTTATCATAAGAAAAGAAAAATCTGCTATTTGCCAAATAAATTATTCGCGCTTCTTTTTATTGAGTATTAATCATTATTATGTGCGCATTTTGTGAAGAAATTTTAAATAGTACACAAATATCAAAATTTATTTAAGTGAAAATTTATTTTCAAAGTTTAATTATCCTATTTTTATATAGTTTTTGAACGTCGAGTCATTATAATTATTATTTATAAATAGTGTATAATGTTAAATAATTAGGAAAATAAAGTTAAATAATCAGGCATATCATTTAAATGACTTTTATTAATTTAGTTTGAAGATATAAACTGTACAGATCTGTATATATTTGTATTAAAAAAAATTCTGTAATATTTATTTTGGAAATAATAATTATTTCTACAATATAGTACTTTTTTTGCTATATCTATTTCTTAATGGTATGCATACAAAATTAGATGCAATTATAAATTTTAATAAAGAGATTTTGCTCAATATATTTAAAATTCACTAAATAATAATTACTGAAATATCACATATTATATACAATATAAAAATAAAATAAGTTATTTTTTTAACTTCACTATAATAATTTATGAACTTTATACTTTAATAAATTATGTCAATCTTAAAGTAAAATAAGTACAACTATTTAAACAATAAATTAAATAAATTTATATACAAAGTTCTTTATATGAATTAAAAAATATAGTAGAATAGACACAAAGGAAAATAAATTGGTCACAGCAATGATAAAATTAGATTCCGAAAATGTGCCATGTCTGTATTTTGAAAGCAGCATAATTATTTAAAAACATAGCGAATTTGTTTTTAAATATTGCATTCCTGTTTTTTGTAGGTTGAGACGTATGTCAATTAATTTAATTATGTTTAACAAAAACTTATTAAAACAAGAAACTAAAATAAAAATATATATTACCAAATAATCAATTTTAATGATGCGCAAAAACATTGGAAAGCCACATCAAAATTCTATGAGTATAGAATTGAGTACTTCGACTACTTGAATAAATTATGTTTAACATCCCTATTCTATTTTATTTCCAATTAGTGGAATCGTAAAAAGCATGATGCTATCTTATCAACTAAAGGATCGGTTATCTTAATGGTCATGAAATGAATGTTACACTGCGAACATATTGCTCTACTCGTGCAATTTTAACGACTGTTCATAAGCAAATTCGATGCACGTAGAAAAAAAACAGCCGTTTTCAGATCTTTGTTGCCCTTTTGTTTTGAATGAATACACAAGGAAAATATAAGTGCCTTGCACAATAAAATTTCTGAAAAATTTACTGGGCCTTAATGCTTTAAATTCTTGAGAAAAAGTGATTAATATTTTAAAGAAATGGTTAAAATAAAGCTTTTAAAGGTTAAAGCAATTATACAATGAATTACTTACCAAGTAGATACAGTTAAATTTCTCACAAAATTATTAAGTCCCTATAAAATGCATTCTTTTTATTCTTTTTCTTTCATTCACAATTTCATGAACATAATTTATTACAAAAACTTTTAAAATTAAAAAGAAATAATGATATTGCAATTAAGAACAGGGTACATTTCAAATAAGTAATGATATTTCAATTAAGTCATTTGTTTTTTGATACAAACAGATGATAAAACCTATTATGTTTATTACACAATTTATACAAGGCTTATTTTAACTCATACAGAAATGGGTAATCTTTTTTCGAAATTTTTTCGCACAAAAATTTATACAGTTTGAATTTTAATAATTTGTTCCACTTTAAAATTATAAAAAATAGTATAATTTACATTACATAAGTTAATATTTAATCTGCTTTACAGTACATTTACCTAGTCTTCAGTAAATATAATGCAGCGTATGTTTTACATATTTTCATATCTTTGATTAAAAGGGATTAAAAGTTATTTAACGTTTAATTTGTTTCATTAATCGAATGAGAAAATTTATATTCATATTATAAATATAAAATTATTTGCGGTATTTAAAATTTAATTTGCAACATATTATGAAATATTTGTTAGCAACAATACCTTACAAGCAAATATTTCAGATTTAGTATCCACTATTAATTTGTTTATTTTTTCTTGAGATATGGCAACAGTAACAATAGCTATATGTTGTTGACGTCGATAGAAACAGTTATTCTTGCTTAAACTTTTTATTTTCATTAATTTTAAATTTGACATTAATACAAATATTAAGTTTTCAATTTTTTTAGTTAATTAACTATTATCAATTTTTAATTTACATTATATAATTTTTTTTAACTTTTTATAGTTAAAAGGTAAATTTATTTCTTCTAGCCAAAATTTAAATCTAAGCGATTTAACGATATTTAAGGAAATTCCCTTAAATATCATTAAATAGCTTTAGATGCGTAGATCTTTCATATATATGAAAATGTGACATCATCAAATTGACTCCCCTCCCCCCAAAAAAAGCTATAAAAAATTATAGTTTTCATGCATTTTCAGAAGTCGTAGGCATATATTATAGTCGTATATGATACTGAACTCAAAAGGAAAAACTGCTACTATGAAATCTTTTCTACTTAGAGGTTTGAGGCAGTAATATTCAAATTCTATTCATAATGTTACCTTGAAAGTCTGAATTGGAGAATGTTGACACTCATTGGTGAATGTCAACATATACGAAACACCTCAGCGAAAGAAAGAATATTTTATTATATTCTTATATATTCGAATTATCACCAGTGTATGATGACATTCACTGACATGATCTGGTGGAGATCGAAACCAGACGCCCATGTCCTAGGAGAGGCCACACCACTGTGCTTATACAGGTAGCTCCCTGATGTCGACCGTAGGCGTAGAGGTGCCCGAAATGTGCTGGCGATTGTTGTTGGAATAGAAGACTCCGACTTTTATAAACAAACAAAAATGGTACCCTCAAGCAGCTTTTTACCTGTAATCAGTGTGTTATTTGTAAAGAAAAACTTTTCATAGATGAGAATTCTTCTCAAGAAATATCACAGAGAATAACTGCTGCAGCTGATTCGAGAAGGGGAGGGCAAGGCTATACACAGTGTCATAGCAAAAAGGATTGTTTCATTTCTAAAGGCAATCGTAAAAGCAAGGGACTCTAGTGCAATTCAAACAGCTTAAATTGCGCAATTCGAAATGCCATAACAGTTTAAATTGTCGTAACAAATGATAGCATAACGTCAATCACGTAGTGAAATTTAATTCCACAGCTTTTAGCTTTATAATTTTATTACTATAGCTCTTTATTAAGTAATATTACTATAGCTTTCTCCTATTTTGGCATATATCAATGATAATGTTTTAATAATAAAGTATTATTTAAAAACGAAACAAAAATATTTTTTTTCAACATTCACTATCAGTGAATGGTGGTTCTTGACATACACCGGTCATAGTCCGAATATATAAGAATTATACATCTTCCATATTTCCCCGAGGTTTTTAGTATATATTGATATTCACCGATGAGTGTCAACTTTCTCCAAATTTCGGTTTTTCACAGTAATAAACATACATACTCTTCATGAATTTTACTTTTAGTTTCAGGTTTCGGACTGCTATGATAATGTTCAGATTTAAAAATAATAAAAAATGTAACAATTTGAAAGAAGAAAAATGTTGTCTACGTATGTTAACATTCTTTTTATCAAATAATATTAATTTATAAATTACATATGAATCTCGAGAAGGGAAGGGAGGGGTAAAATAAAATTATATTAAAATACCACATTTCTTACATCATACCGGTGAATCTTACGACCACACACTTGAGATAATTGTAAGACATATTATATGTTAATATTTTATTATTATGAATATGATTTAAATACATCTATGAACTAAATTTAGTCGATCTCGGTATAATATTCAAAATTATAAAAAACTATAGCCGTCCATAATTGTCAGAAGCTGTATTTGAATATGATACCTCACAGCTACTAGGAAAAATTTCTTTTTAAAATTTCGAGGAAGTAACATTTAAATTATGTCCGTTACATAAACATACTCTTTATGAATTTTTCTTTTAATTTCAGGTATCGGACTTCCAAGATAATATCCATGTTTAACAGTAATAAATTATACGTGCAATAATTTGAAAGATAAAAAATGTTGTCTGCTAATGTCAATATTCTTTCTATCAAGAAATAATAATTTATAAATTAACACATGAGTCTCTTGGGTAGAAGCAATTTATATTTATATTTGAGTACCCATATTGTTTCTGTGAATCTTACGACCCCACGCACTTGCGTGTGTGTGTGTGTATATATGTATGTATGTATGTATGTATGTATGTATGTATGTATGTATGTATATGTATATATATATATATATATATATACATATATTTATATATATATCTTACTCAGAAAGAAAAACAGCAACTATGAAATTTTTCTACTAAAAATTTCGAAGCAGAAACATTTAAATTCACTCCATTACGTATATATATCCTGTAAGAATTTCACTTTTAGTTTCAGGTTTCCGACTGCTAAGATAATATTCAAATTTAAAAGTAATAAATTATATGTATAATAACTTGAAAGATGAAAAATGTTGTCTACTCATGTTAATATTCTTTTTATCAAGTAAATTTAATTTATAAATTACATATGAATCTCTTAGTAGAAGCAATTTAGATTTATATTTAAATACCACATTTCTGATATCTTTCGGGTGAATCTTACGACCACACATTCATTGAGATAATTGTAAGACATTTTATATGTTAATATTTTATTTTTTGAATATGATTTAAATACAGGTATTAGTAAATCTAGTCGATCTTAGTAGGCACGATATTCAAAAATACAAAGGAGAAAAAAAAAAGAAAAGAAAAAGTTTCCCTTTGCAACAAAAGAAAGCAAAAGAAATAGTTTACGAACAAGGAAAAAATGTGAAAAAAAAAGAAAAAGAAAAAGTGGAGATAAAGGAAGACGAGAGGAAAAACTGGCGCTGATATAGTTCAACTTGGGTGGCACGCACAGTTTCGCTTAAAGAGATGAAAGACAAAAAATAAATACAAGTGAATGAATGAGAGAGAAGGAGAGGTTAAAAAAAAGAGTGCAGAGGAGCAGAAGCACAAAATTATCCTAGTCTTGCAGGAAGAAACTCTTGTGTCCAATTTGCTGATTGCAGAATGACAGGCGACTCTCAATCAGAGTAAATTTTGCAGATAAGAAACGCGACAGCAGACGAGAACCTCCTGGTCCACCCCTGTTTCGAATTCAGGAGATCAACCGAGCCTTGCAGATTCAAATCGAGACCTGATACGGGCTCATTTATTTATTTGTCTCAGAGAAGATATTCCTAGCATTTGATTCAGTTAAGACCGACCTCTCGTGTCGTGAGTTATCGCTAAACAGTTTATTCTTTCTGCTGTCTGATTGACAGGTTGTGACAAGGAATCTATGACCAGAAATTTGGATCAATTTCGGTTCAAGATCTTTTGTTTATGCGGTCTCATCATCATTGATAATTTATATTTGGGCATTTTAGAGAAAGTACTTGAAGTTAAACATATATAAATTCCTCTATCAAAATTCAGTCAATTTTCGTAATGTGAGTTATCACTAAAGTGTTTATTCTTTTTCCTGTCTGATTGATAGGAGAAACAGACAGGTTGTGACAAGAAATTCTGAAACCAATAATTTGATTTCTATTTTGTTCAAAAACACCTGTTTACAAAGGCACATCACCGTTAATTATTCATCCTCGGACATTTGAGAGAATGTACTTGAAATTAAGCATTTATTAATTTCTCTATATTTCAGTCAATTTTTATGATGTGAGCTATCACTAAAGTGTATCACTAAGTAATTTTTTTCTTCTGTGAGATTGACAGATTGTGACGAAGTACTTTTGTTCAAAAATTTGATTTGTTATACAAAGGCGCATCATTATTGATTATTTATTCTAGGATATTTTATGGAATGTAGAAGTTAAACATTATCTTAATTCCTATATCAAAAATCAATAAAAAAGTTTGATTAATGTAATACTTCGAAACAAAATATAGATATTTTTGGACAAAACTCGGAAATTTGATTTATGGTCAACTGGTCAGAGTGATGACTGAAGCGCTCAACCTGTCTTCATACATCCATCCAAACGAAGAAAAATTTGTTAGATGCATTTTGAAATATGAAAGTTTTATTTTTGTTATATACATATTTTAGACAAATAAAAAAATTTAATTTGAAATTAATAAGCAAAGTCAGAATTAGGACAGTATTATTTTTCATAAAATAGCGATTATTGAAAAAAAAAAGGAATAAAATTTTTAAAAACTAATTTAAATAACATTAAAATTTATTAGGATAAAAATGCTATTGACTAATATCGGAGATAGGATAGTAAAGGATTGAAAGAGATTTTTTTTAAAAAAACCTCATTTATCCATTTTTTTTATGGATAAACACCACAATGGACATGCATAATATTGTTAATTTATTTACTCCATAATATTACAGATTTGATATCACTGATTTTAAGTTGAGCAATATCGATTTTTAATTAAAATTATATTGGTACAAAAATAATTGTTACTGGTAAATAATTGACAAAGGGCAACTAAAAAAATTATAAAGCAATGACATAAAAAATAAATAGATAAGCTTATTCTTTGATTCACATTGATAGAGATAAACAAACTTGAGATGTTAGTTTATTAAAACTAAATCATTAACAGCAAAAAAAAAAAACCACGGAAGAACTTTACTGATTATAGTTCTCTCAAAAGCAACTATTTTCTGTCGTTTTCAAGAATTTTCAGTGATTACGCAATTAGAATAAGTGTTCATTTTATTTTTATCAAATGCGTATTGAAATGAGCTTATAAGAATGAGGTTTACTTAGCAGCGTAAAATAATCAAACTTGATTGGACTGATTTTTGCTTATTGCCTATTGCTACAAGTTTCCACAACAACCAATCAAATTTTAGTGCACACCCAATGAGTTATAGTCAATAATTTTCAACCAATCAACTCTACGGTTCATACATAATTTAGATTGAGACAGTCAAATAATTTAACGATATTTTCTTTTTTTCCAGGCAATCAATAACATATTAATGTAAATGAAACTGACTCATTTAAATAAGGAAATTAGAGGAACATATCATTTTAATTCCATATATTGTATAGAGTTTAATTTAAACAGTAATTATTTAGCTAATAAGATTATAGTTTAACGTAGCAATTCTGCAAGTTATTTAATATGTTTATACGTTTTTGTATTAATAAATTAAACCCTCTAATTAATTGAAGTATATTCTTTTTGTATTGTATTTATAATAGATGCAAAATAAAGAACTGAAAGTTCAAATAAACTATGAAAGGTCGAAAAAAGAAATATTACATATTTTATGTTAAAAAGCTTTTAAATATTACAAAACACAAAAACAAAAAAAAGTTAATTCAGATAATGCATATGCTTAAATAATCTAATTTTTAAATAAGTAATTAAATTGAAAGTACTGCTTAAAAGAATATTTAATTCTATATTGCACATAGAAGTTGTAAAAATAGTTATAAAGCTTTAAAAGAATTTTATTATTTACACATTGTCAATAATAATTTTTAAGTGAGAAGCATTTGATATTATATATATGATTTATTTATTATTTTTATTTATGATATGCTTTCATATATATAATTATTTTTTGTGGGAAGTGCTGGTTTTGTATGAAATCTTGTTTGGTATTTCAAACTTTCAGGCAATTTTTGTACTAAAGAATTAAAATATTTGGGAACAGGGGAGGGGGGGTAGTTGTTAAATCTCTCTGAAAAGTAAATGCCCATGGAAAGGTGAATAAACAATTTTCTGGCAATCGAAACTAGCGAATGAAAAATTATAAAACCTTGAATGGCAATATACTTCTTATAACAAAATATATTTCTTATTGTAATATAAAGATTAGGAAGAATTTAAAATGCAACCATAATTACCTATAGCCTTCCTTTTATTATTATATAATCTGTCAAATTTTAAAGTATTAGTTTGAAAAAGTTAATTAACTGTTGTTAGCTTTCTTTAACATAAAAATATTAATTAAAATTAAGTGAAAATCATTCATGACAATGAAAAGAAATAACTTCAGATTTATGCTCAAGTTTTACTATAGAATTCTATCAATATCTAATTGTTTTATAAGCAAATAAAATAAAATATGCACCTTTCTTATAAAGTATTAATAATACTTGTGGCGCCATCTAGTATGCTTGATTCAATTTATCTAATGCTACGAATAGGAATGTAAAGAGAACCATTTTCGAAGAAATGTTTCGCTAAAAACTTCAAAATTGAATGAATAAATTTAAAAGATAATAATTTTAGGGCAAAAAATAGGTTTAGTAGAAAGGTAAAATGTTAATTTACAATATCGATTAAAAAATCAAAATAATTCAAAAATACAAAAAGTTTTATTAATATTTTTTAGCTAGTAAAGTGATTATATATTTATTTTAATTTTTCATAATTATTCTTACCTTGGTTATAACTAAGATAGCTTTTAATTAAATATACATAGTTTTATAATTAAATTAAATTAAATTAAATGATACTAATAAATTTCATTACATAACGTTCGTCATATCGCATGAAGGAAATTTTATATGTATTATTTCTTTATTAATAATGTAATATATATATAAAAATAAAAATTTGCTTAGATATTCTGATGGAATTAAACTATTAAATGTATCATTATACTGAGAACTGAGTATTTTTATTAAAAATAATTTTAAAAAATCAGAGTTAGGATTTTTTTTTATTTAAATACCTTTATAAAAATACAATTGAATGTTAGACAAATTTCGTAAAAAATTAAAGTAATTTTTTTTTCTTAATCTTTTTTCAAACAAGCATTTATTAATTATTTGTTTGAAGGGTAAATAGTTGTTTAATTCATTTCAAAGTATTTCTTATTGCGTTTGGTATGTATTAAATAAAATGCAAGGACATTTTCGTCATAAAATTTTAAAACATAATCCAGATATAAATTTAAGCGACTATTTTCTTAAATGTTTATTTGATTTTAACTTTTAAAGTGCATTAAATAAATAAACCAATTTTTCTTGAACTCCTAGATATAGGAATAGATTATTTTACATTATAATCAGAAATAAAGGCATGAAGATTTTATTAGAAGACAAAATAAAAAGTGATAATAGAAGGACATAATAAAAAGTTTAAGTGATAATAATAATAATAAATCAAAATTTAAAAATAGTTTTTAAATGGAAAAGTTTTCCAAATTATTCATTATGATATCAAAAAAAATAATTATCACATGCATCAAAACAGCGATAATTTATCGATCAATACACCAAAGTATTTTGGCATCCAATTTCCTTTATTTGTTGATCTCACTGAATGAATTTTAATCTTACAGCGTATGAATGAAAAGTGGTACAAAATATATCTTTAGATATGAAGATTCTTTAACAATTTAGTTTTTAAAAAAGTATTTACAATGTATTTTTATAGAAGTATGAATGACACATTTTGATGAAACAGACGTAAGATCGGTAAAGTCATATGAAAAGGAAATAAACAGTTAGAAGACAATTTTCATCTCCCCACTTCAATTCATAAACGATCTTGAATATTAGGGAACGACAGCTGAATCAAGAAGCCCCATACAAGACCTTTAAAAGGTCATTTCTGGTCAGAGCGATCGCTAAACGCCCTTGTGAAAGAAAGCTCTGCATCCTTTAAAAACAGTCTTTTCATAAACTATAAACCTATGACCATATTACTCCAAGAGTGTCCCCGCAGCACTAAACAGAACTTATTTTATTACGCTTTTCTTTCCTTCTAAAAAAAGATTCGAACAGAAAAAAAGGAAGCTGGCTGTAAGGCCTTTTTTTTTTTCCCTGTGCTTTTCTTGAAAAGCCTTCCATCGGCATTTAGTTTGAAAAGCTTGGCAGGAATTATATTACTATCGCAATTTCCTATTGAGACAATTTTCAACAAGCCCATCTGAGAAGAAAACGGGGCCCCCTGCGATCATATTTACCTGCATCGGGAACGGAAGGGCAGGTGCCCCCACTGTCCAATTGGACGATGATTTGTATGTGAAATATGTGACGACCCACGGGAACGTTGGCTTGGTGGGGAGAGGAAAAACGATGCAGGGTTGCCCTACACCCCGTCTGCACCGATCGCCAAATTTTTTATTTTTATCATTTTTAGATGACGCTGTAAAACGCGTATTTTATCGCGCAGAGCGAACGATCACTTCAGAAGTCATATAATCGGTATAACGTGACGAATTTATTATAGCATCGCACGAGCACTCGTCTCGACTGTTTAATGTCGTTAAGCGAGACAAAAAAACAAACTGCTCCTTTTACGTTGTAAAAACGACGTAAACGCCCGCTTAACATGTTCTAATACACTCGTAAAAGAATTGCGTTTTTGAAATACGTTTATTACGCCGAATGGGCTTTTACCTTTTGAAATGGTACTTGCTTGGACATATTTTAGGTGAACATGACCCTTGAATAGCAGATTCAGATATTAGACTAATGCTCTGTTTTGTTTCACCTGCTGGCCTGATTTGTTTCACATAAACTAGATGTTTGACGTGAATTGCCTCTAAAACAGTTCTAAAAGTATTCATGATCTTTATAACAACGGATTTTGAATTATATAGATATATCAAAAAGTATATGGTACTTCAAAAATTTTTTTGCCATAAACAAAAACGTTTTGAAATATCTAATTTGACATTTTTAATATACGAGTTCGCTGGAATCAAAGACTTCATAATTTTTAATTATTCCAAATAATAATGAATAAAGTATCCCACTCTTTTTATCAGGCAGTTAATGGTTTCTTACAACAAAGAAAAAAAAATTAAATTTGGATTAAATAGATGTTTTCACTTTTCTATTATTTATTTATTTATTTAATTTTTGTATTTAATGGCTATTTTCCGTTCTTTTAAGATACAAGAAACAGCTTGATAAATTGATATTTCATAATATTGCTTGAAATTTATCAATAATACTTTAAATTGAAGCAAAACACCATATTGAAATCTTGCAATTTTTATGTTTTGCTTAAAATAAATTTAAGTTCGCTGATTAATTTAGAGTCGGCCCTCTGAATTTTTTTCTTCATAAAAGTTGAAGATACACTGGAAGTGATTATAATTTCTCATTAATGTAATAATTCATGAGGTAAAATTTAGACATTCAATGTGTCATAATAATTTTCTTTAAGTTCTTAATAATGAAAAAAAGTTGAAATAAACTTTAATTTTTCAATCTGGAATTGAAAAAAAATGATAAATATTAACGATTTAAAGCAAAAAAAGATTTATATTCATTTTAATTTGATTTTCAGGTAGCTTCAATAGAAAGAACATTAATTGTATTTGGCTCTTGATTTAAATTTATCAAATATGTATAAAAGTGTTCTTACTAAATGTACTTTAAATTTTTCACAATTACCTTCAAAACCGTTAATTTTTAAAAAAATAATTTAAACTAGAAATGATTATAAAAAGTAATAATTTGTAAAACAATATATTCAAACTGATGGACCATTAAAAAAGGCCATGATCAATTATGAAATGCAATGTGTAATTATAGAAAGCAATGAACAATTATGAAAAGCATTGAACTATGAGCACTCAAGTAAAAAGAAAAGCAAACTGTTTTCAAATTTAAAACCTTGTAACATTATATTTAATAAATAAAGAAAGAAATAGTTTGTTAGTTTATTAACTCGTTATTTTCAAAAAAAATCATTATGCTTATATATTTGTTTAAGTAAAACATAAATAATAATTTTTTTGAAAAAATAATCCCTTTAGCAATTGATCTTTTTTTATTTCTAAAATTTTTGCCATCTTCAAATTATTTGTTAGTTTTGTTGTGGTTTACATGATTCTCTCTTTCTTGTGCATTTCTATTTCTTCCCCTGACCTAACCTGAAAGAGTGCAATTACACACACGCAAGCCACGACCATCGTAAACAAGGCCTCACAACTCCCAACGCGTTCAGCCCGTGACGTCACGATTGAAGACGGATTGTCTAGAAAATTCTAAACGCAAGTTGTATGATAGAGTGCGGTAAGTTCACGGTGGCTGTAGTCGTGAAGTGCGGTGAGTGTGTTATTGGTTATGTTTGAAAGTGTTCTGAGCCTTTTTTTTTATATTAATTTTAATTTATCGTAATAAAGATGCCTAGTACGTGCTGCGTTCCTAACTGTAAAAGTAATTACTCAAAAAACAGCCCCAATGTTCCTGTATTTTCGTTTCCAAGCGATGAAGACAGTAGAAGAGCATGGATCTCTGCAATAAAGCGGGATAATTTCGTGCCAACTAAATATAGTAGGGTAAGTTTGATTTTTTAATACAGTTTTTAATTAATTCCTTTGAACTGGAAACATTTAAAATTAAATATAACTTTCATTTATCTTTGTGTTTTGCTCTAGATTTAGTTACTTATGCTTCCAATAACTATAATATTGTTTGTTTTAGCTAAATAAAAATTTTCTTTGTTTTATGTTACTTATGATAGTCCTTTTTTAATATTTATTCTTAATATTTAAAAGTCTTCGTATTGATATCTTTTTTTTTTATTATTATACTTCATATCTACTTTTAAAAATCTGATTTAGGCCTAATTTTTGTGTCTTTTATGTAGGTCTGTGCTAAACATTTTGAACAAAATCAGTTTTTAACTGTTAGGGAAGCATTCAATTCTAATACAGGAGAACTTATTCAAGTACCACTGGAGTAAATGTTTCAGAAATTTTTAATAATTATCACCAAAATTTTAAGCACTTAAGTGATATATTGTTATTATGGTCATCATAAAAAAAGGTTTAGAATCATCTAATGAATGAAAAAACAATTTTTAATTATATATATCACGACTATAAAGTGATTAAATTTATATGTTCCTCTAAAATATTATGTAAAAAAGTTAAAAATAGCTGTAAAAACAATGAATTGCATGCTCTTATAGGCTTAGAAAATGTAGGTTTTTTTGTTTTGTTTATAAATCATCAGATTTTATGTAAAGCAATTAATATTTATTATTTTTAAATATCATTAGTTATATGCAATTTTTAATTATAAATGCATGCAACATTTATAAAAGGTCTGAAATTTTTTAGAAACAATGAAATGCTATTGTTTATTTGAGGCAAATTTCACACATATACAACCTATGTTGTTAACTTTCAGTTTATACATTAAGATAGCATCTATTCTGTTTTTGATTTTAAATTTTAATAAGTTGCTGATTTCTTTAAATATTAAAAACTTAACTTTTTTTCTAGGCTTGTACCTGGTGCTGTACCTTCAATTTTCCCCAATTTGCCTTCATACTTTTCCTCAAAATCTAAAGCAATAAGAGAAACTCCAATGGATAGGGCAACGCGTAAAGAAATGGAAAACTTAAAAACTGCATTAAATAGCAGTCTTCAGGACATAGCAGAAAAAATTTCAACTTCATTTTGTATTTCCACTTTGTTTAATATTATAATTATTTTCATTTGTCTGTGTTAAATGTATAATAAAATTTGAAAACAAAATGTATTTTATTATTGTCTCTGAAAATAAAATTTTATGATTCTCAAAGTGTAATTTTTGCTCATTTATGTATTCTTTTACTATTTTTCCAGATTGAATTGAAATTTATTATAAATGCAATGAAATGCAAAACCAGATATAATAATAGATAGTTTATTAAAGTGTATGAATTATATTAAGTGAATGTAACTTTTAATGTGAAAAAATAAAAACTTATAGTAATACTTTTTGATCAATAGAATTATTTGGTGTAAAAGTTAAATTTTATATTAAATACATTAATATTACATTTGAAAGTTCATAAGTAATTTGGAAAGTAAATAATTATGTTAATTTATTTAAAATACTTTTATTATCTGCCACTGCAAAAAAAAAAAAAAATCAAACGCTTTAAGTCTTAATGATTGATTTAATTTTGAACTTTAAAAAAAACAGAGGATATATATAATTAAATAGAGATTATCTTTTTTAAAAAGAAAAGAGAAAGATAAAATAATTTTTAATTAAAAAAAATTTCTGTTAAAACTGGAAAATTAACAAAAATACCCCAATGTATTTATCTTACAAATTTACATTGTGATTTAAATCTTAAAAAATTTGAATGCTTCATTCATTCACTCAGGGGAGAAATAATTCATCTTGAATTTTATGCAAGATAAATGTCTTATAAGAGATAGTAATTTTTTTAATGAATTTAAAACATGAGGAAGAAGAAACCGAGATTCTGCTCGCGGTAGCCAACCGTCTTCTTCATGTGACGTCACAAACAAGCTGTGAGGCCTTGTTTACGATGGTCGTGCGCAAGCACTCTCCCACATAAAATCAAACAATACTGGAAATATGATATTCCAAATATATTATTCATAAAATGTTAAAAAACGAGACTTAGTTGAAAAATATAACATAAGAAATATAATTTAAGATCCTGTAATTATATTTTATTCTTCCGTGATATCATCATGTTCGTTTCATCAGACGATTTTATCACATCCTTCGTACAACCAAGTAAGAAAACAGAAGTTCAAAATTTGTAACTGACCTCTGCAAGTATTGTTCAAGCGAATTCAACCCTTATTTAATAATTTTGTTGTAATCCAACCAACTTTTTTTTCCTTGTACCCCACAAAGCCATTGGCGATAACTTGCCAAAGAAGCACCTCATTCAAACCAGTTGACATGAATGCGGTAGCTAAAACCCGGCTGTCTCGTCCAATGAGATATGACCCGCTGCACAAAGCTACCCTTCTTCTTAGCTTTTCAGGTACACCCCGAAATCGCAACCCCCTCCCCCACCCCACCTCCGAGGGTTATTCAAACCTGGAATCTGTGAGCTTTGTCCGGTTCTTTGCAGTTTGCGGCTTGCTATGTAAACTGCTTTCGGCTTGATATCCGTGAGAAAAGGAAGTCCTACCTTCCTCCCCCTTTAAAAAAATCGACCTTTACGCAAGTTTTTTACAGGATTTTTTTCGAAAAAAAGGGGAGCAATTTTATCATTTTTTTTATACAAGAGATAAATCTTATTCTAGGAAGAGGTTAGAAATTGGGAAATAAATTATCACTTCGTTTATTCTATATTTTGCAGGCTTATAGCCCAATCCTTAAACGATTCTGAATTTCGGTTATTTAATATTTCCCGTTTGAGCCCAAGAGTAAACTTTTATTAAGGAAGAGTTAATCCTTTGCTTGTCTTTTAGATTTTGCTTCGAAGACGAGTTTTATCTAAGACTAGGATAGGATAAACGAGCTTTATCTAAACCTTTTCTCAATCCTGGTTTTAAAGATTCGCCATAATTTAAGTCCTTCAAGCAAACTAATTTTTCACGCTTCTTAGATTTAAAGGTTTGCTTCTAAAAATGGGTTTAGGTGTTACGGAAAGACCAAAACTCAATGAGAAAGAGATACCTTTTTTTGATACTAGCCGTCTTTAGCCACCACATGCTTCATCAGGAATATTTGCTGAATATAATTTTAACTAAGCGCATTTCAAATACATGCAAAAAAATGATATTCATGACTCCCCCATAAAACAAATTTAAATATCCAATTGAAATAGACATCTAGACCATAATATTTTTAGATCCTTATACATGTTCTGCTATTAATGCACATGAACTTCTCTAACAGAATCAAACGGAATGACATTAAATTTGTATGCAAATGTAGTTGTCCGTGGCACTTTACACTTAACTATGTATTTATCAACGTTTTCGTATTCTTCATAAAAATAATCGTCAAACGGATTATCTAACATATTTCTCAGTGTGTTTATCATTTTTGAGGATTAAATTTACAAACTCCGAAAAAAAATTCTTATCAAATAAAAAATATATTAGTTCATTGTAGTATAAATATATATACTTTAACATAAAAATATATTAATTTATTTATTTACAATACGCAATATAACTTTAAAAATCATAAACTTCCTTCCTTAGGCTCGAAGCAATGGAAGAGAGGCTCATGTTAAAATACTTGTGTTAACAATTAAGGTTTTAAATTCATTGTAACAATTAAAAGTATTGTTACAAATTATGCAGGGAAGTGTTTTAAAAATTTGTTAGAATTTAGAAAAAAAATGAATAATTATTACATTGATATAATTAAAAAGCAAATTTTGTATATTTTAAATTGGCTTACAAATAATATTTCAGCAGTAACACTGTATATTATTATCGCTAAAAGTACCAAATTATTGCCAATAATTGCTTAATTTTTTTGACTGATTAATGAAAATTTTCCCCCAACACATTTATACCAAATTTCGTGGTTCTCAGTCTCATGGTTTGCCCAATAAACATATTTCCTCATGCACATGAGTTATCCTTTATAGTTAAGAATAAAAATACGAAATTTTAAAAGCAAATTATTTTTTTTTCAGGGGGGAGAGGCCTAGGATGTTGATACCTAGATATATTATCTACTTTTACTTTTTCTGAACAAATATATGAGATTGCGAGGTGCGCATTTCTGAAAATAATAAAATTATCGCTAAAATCTGAAGCTTGAGAGACTTTGATAACTCATGAAGTCAGATTATTAAGAAAATTTTGGCACTTCTGATTTAAATTCCTAACTTCTCAATACTAACAAGTAATTTTCCAACAAAAGTATACATACAAAAGTATACATACTACAGGCCAACATACATTTGCAAATAAACATCTGGTTAACTCAAGGAAAACAGTTATACTATCTATCCGTTGTTAAATGAACATCTGAATGTTTTGATTGTTAAGAAAAGGTTTTTAGAATAATAATAATTGTTGCTATCATTCTAGAATTCTATGTAGATTTCATTGAAATGAAACAATAAAAATTCAATTTCAATTTGCAATTGTAAAAAAAAAAAAAAACTGGAGGAGACATTTTACTATCTTTCTTTCATTAAATAAATTCGTGATTACTCACTAATTGCTAAATTTTTTAGAAAAACAATAATTGCTATTATTCTAGTATTCTATATATATATTTCAAGGAATCAATACAAATTCAAAGATAATTTGCAGTTGTAAAAACCTAATGAAGGAATTCTTCTATCTTTCCATAATTAAATAAATACTTGGTTATGATCTCATTGCCAAAAAAAAAAAAGATTTTGAGAATAGCAATAATAATTGCTATCATTCTAATACTCTATATAGATTTCACTAAAATAAAATAATAATAATTTGCAATTGTAAAAAAAACTAGCGAAGGAAACTTTACAGTTTTTATGACATGCAATATGTTTGTGACTATCAAATGGATAATAATTCGAGATTTAACTTATATTAAAAAAAATACTTAAAAAAATTACAGTTTATTTTAACGTTCACACGAAGTTTATCACCAGAGTTTGAAGTCATTAAGGTAATAATTAATAATTTAATAAAACTCTTTGTAATGTACTCTTTCAATTTCAAATTTTGAATATAACTTAAAAATAAAGACAATAGAAATAAGCGTATTCGCAAGTAAATTTCTGGGAGGCAGCGTTTTGATGAATGTTATTTTCATAGATTCCTCCTCTTCCGCTTCCTGTTCAAGTCATTATTTAATCCATAAGCATTTTTTGCAATAAGGTCTCTAAATAACCATTATCCATTATTGGTTCCTATTAAAAATGGGTTTTAATTGCTTTAATAATTTATGGTTGTATATCTAAATATAATTTGAGAAAACTTCATTTGGAAATACGAAGAAACTGAAATGTATTATTACTTTTTGGACCACTAACGGGTTCCAATCTGCTATATTTCGTCCTTGAGCTTAATGTTTCGGTTCTTTTGGCGACAAACGATTTTTTCTCGTTTTGTTCAAAAAAAGAAACTTGATAGGAGGGAGTCTGAAGTGTGGGATAAGAGTTTGTCCCGATTCTTTTTTTTTTCTGAACCCGGATATACGCACCAGAATTCACAGAAAAAAATTAGGAAAGAATGGATCTTTTTCCTCTCGTGTGGGAATTTTCGTGACCTTCAAGTAATTATTGAGATCCACGTATAAAGAGAGCAGGAAACAAAAATCTAGCCGAACAATATTAATATTCATATATCGCAATTTATTTTTACAAGATTTCAAACTATGCTTTTGCACAGAAAAAGAAAGTAAGTAATAAGTAATTAATTTTATTAATGACAAACATTTAATGTTTTTTGCCAAAGTATTATTTAATCCAGAAAAAAGGCGGCTAGTAATAAACTGAATGTACGTGAATATAAAAATAAAAAAAATATTTTTTCAAGGAGAAAGATAATATTTATTATACGATATCTCTTCAAAACGTTTTCTTTAAACTAATATAAAATTAACATTAAAATGCATATCTTCCAGAATGTGAAAATTTCTCATCAGCTTTAATAAGTTGATGTGCTAAAAAAGTCGATATAAAAATGTGTTGTTCGAAATATTCAAATATACCAGGTGGTTCTGTATAAATGGAGAAGAAAAACTTTAAAATGATATAGGAAATATGAACAGATATAATTAAATAATATTAATAAAATAATATCTTGTAGAAATTACTTCAAGCAAGAAAAAAATACATTTTAATTTATGATATTTCTTGGAAATAAAATTACTCAGACACAACAACAATTTAATTATCCTAAAATTGTACAATAATTCCAAAATAAAACTTTTCCCTCAATTTCTTTTAATTACTGCAACAATATGATTTACAAATATTTGTACTATCTATTTAATTAATTAAAATGTAAATATACTTAAATAAAAAATCATTCCAATTAAATGAATAATTCCGAATATAATTTTGCGTTCCGATACAATACGGAGTCAGGATATCTCATTAAAACCGAACAAAAGATCGTTTTAGTGGGAAGACAGGGGTGAGAAAAAAGAATTCCCAACTTAAAATACTCTTCAGTGGCATTAATTTGCGGGGGACAAAAATAACATTCACCTAATCACTCTTTTCAAAATGTGATCGATACAACACCCCCTTCTTCGTCCCGTAACCATGGCAACCGGAATTAATGGCTAGTCTGTGATTAAGGAAGTTGCTTCAAAGTTTCCCGGGAGAGAACTTAATTAAAGCGATCCCCCGGAATAAAGAGAATGGGGCGCCCGCATCCATCGCCCCAACCCTTTTTCTCCTGCAGCAGATTAGCTCCTCTCGCAGCTGCTCCCTGGTAATTGCATATGGATTCCGATGGGGTCTTATCTGGAGGGCGCCCCTGGACACACACATCGGAATTATGATGACTGGGAGAACGCTTTGCGCCCACTATCTGATGAGTGGATGTTTGTTTTTCCGAATCACTTATCGGAGTGTTCATTTAATAGGACCACTGTCCTGTTTATCCGAATCTTTTGTCTAATCTAGAGTGAGGTGCAGAATGAATAGAATGGAAATTGCGAAGAATCGCTTCAAGTCAAGTCCCCTTCAATTGTAAAAGCAACAACCAAGACTCACAGTTCACAATATTTGAAACAGGGATTGCACAGGGGCACCTAGTGCTCCTACACAAAGAAACATTAATGCGTCCTTATTCAACGAAAATTTTACTCATCCCTTATCAATACAAACTTACATATTCACATTTATAGTCGGACATTTATATAAGTTTATATAATAAACAAATAAAGCCCTATTGCTTTTTAAAAAAAATTAACGAAATTTTCTGATGAACTAAAGAAGAAAAACCATAATTATTTATTGACTTGTACACTAATCATCAATAATTTTTTATATACTTGATTATAAATTTTAAGTTTTAATTTAGTAAAACGAGTTTAATAATTATTTAAAAAGATGAAATCTGATGAACACAGGATAGGTTACGTAATATATAAAAGTGGTTTCGTCTATGGTCACTTATGTCAATCTTTATCAGGAGATAATACTGCAAATTTTCCTCAGACATTTTAAAGCATAAAGAATTTTATAGACAATTATGTTTTCCCCTTTTATTATCAAAAATATGTGATGCGAAAAAATAGAAAATAAATAAAATTTAATGTAATCAAACTTTGAAAAATGTAAAGCTAAAATTCAAATTTTTTTCCAAATAATCATTCGATAGAAAAAAATTCCCATATGAGGAAGGGAAAGAAAAAGATGAAGAAGCGATTAAGAAATAAAAGGTGACACAAAAATTTTCAAGGTTATATAAATGACCTTGCTTCTGCTGTAATTTTTGAATATGCGAAATGATAAAAACCAGATTTGTCGGCGTTATAAGAAAAAAAATCACGAAGTTTATATTACAACATCTAATTTAAATCTAAATTAATTTCTAGAGTTTTATCTTAATTTAACCATAACAAAGTCATTCTAAAATATTCTCTTATTTCCAGATCCTATTCCATTTCTCTACTTAATTAATTCATGAAAAGTTTTGTAAAATTGCTGAATCTGCTGAAAGCCAAATTATACACTCTCTTCTTGAAGGGCTAGAAAAATTTATAATAAACACATCCTTTTTTAAAAATCGCAGCATTGTTTCCGTTACTTGTTCGGAAATCCCTTTTCGAATCTTCATAATATACTGTTAATAGTTTTCCAATCAAAATGTGGTATATAAAAAGGGGGAAATTAATTTCGTTCCTTTTTTTCCTCGACGTCAGCTTGTCCGAGCCGCTTGTGTGTGTGTGCGTGTATAGTAGGATCTGACAAAATTACAACCATGGCCGCTGTACATTATTGATGGCCGCCCTCTAAAGCGTAATAAATCTTCTAAATCCAAGTAAAAATCCATGTGTAGAGAGGGTCAAAATCAGTTCAAAAAGAACTGCTCTGAAAACAGCACAGGTATGATCCAAGCTTTACTTTTGTTCTTCAAAATTAGTGGACCGGCTAAATCTACACCCACAATTTCAAAAATCTTAATATCTTTAACTCTATTTTCCGGTAAAACAGCTGTTGCTGTCTGCAGTCCTTTACCTTCATGCCTTCTGCATCTAATACACTGAGATAAAGCTCCTCTGATTTTGGATCTGCTTTGGATAATCCAAAAGGTTTTTCGAAGTTTGGTAATTAATATGTGTATCCCGACATGAGACAAAGATAGATGTTAATGAAGTATCAGCTTCCTTACAACTGCATGCGTCTTCAGAAGCAACATGGGAAAAATAAAATTGTGATGGTCCTTCCTTTCAGTTAATCTGGTCTTAACACGTAAAAAGCCTTAATCGTCTTTAAATACACTAAGTGACTTCAGCTTCTTTATATCTTCTGAAGAAAATGTATTACGTTGAATAATCTTTAAGAAATATTTCTCTGCCATTTTAAACTCATTTACCTTTAACTCTCCGTCTTCTCTTTCTTCTTTCGTCTTCAGACAATTCCCTATAAATCTGTATATCCAACCCATCATTCTTAGTATTTTGGTGTACTTTGAAAACTAGTTGAAGACTCGTGATGGAAAATCATCAACATGACTTAATGACGTCAGTACTTCTCTACGTTTTTCTTCGTTAACCTCCACTTTGTCATCGGTTGGCACAGAGTGAGGCCATTCATCTTCCGGCATTGTCAGCCAACGAGGCCCCTCCCACCATCAGGATTCAATAAGTTTCTTCACCGAGTATCCTTTTGATGGCATGCCGGCTGGATTTTCTGTACCAGGTATATGGTGCCAATTTTTAAAGTCTGTCAGGTTCCTAATTTCAGAAATTATGTTGCTAACAAAAGTTCCCCAAGCTTGTATATTTTTTATCCAGAAAAGCGCAGTTGAAGAACCGGTCCAGTAATACTCTTTTGAAATAGCGATTTTGAGGTTTTTCTTAATGAATGAAGTTAATCTCGTTCCAATAAGGCAAGCAAAAAAATTTAAGTCTTGGTATAGTTGTTTTCTTCAACGGAGCTACTCTGACTTTAGCTTGCAATAATGTCACTTTGACTTCTCCTAATGTTTGGCTTCTTATAAACACTACACTCGCATAAGATCCCTATGAAGCATCGGAAAATGAATGGAGGCTAAAAGACTGCCCATCTGTCTGAGTACCTTACCTAGGGATATTTACTGATGCTAACAAGGGTAATTCCTAAACCCATTTCAAGAATTTTCTTTGGATTTCCTCTGGCATCTCTGCACCCCAGCTCAATTTCGTTTCCAAACTATTTTGCAAGTACACCTTTGGTCGAAGTGTGAAAGGACAGTTAAAACCAATTGGATCGAAGATTCTCTGTACAATGGATAACATGTTTAATCTTGTAATTATGATATCATCTAAGTCGATATTAGCTATGTCACAAAACAGTGAATCAAACTTATCCGTCATAAGACCAAGAACCTTTAGTGGTTCACTTATTGTCAATTTCGAATTGCTCCTCTAGGTCTGATCCCACCCTCTCAAGTCAAAGTTACCACTTGCCATCAATTGAGTAGACTTTGCAATAAAATCTTCTGCTTCTTCATTCGAAAATGAGAAGCAAGGATTTTTTGTTTCATGTATTATGAACTGCACATAAAAAAATAAGCATTAGTTAATTTGTAAAAGACAAACCACAATATTTTAGGCGATCGCGGAAATAATATTTAGAAACGTTTTCAAATGAAATATCACAGTTTTTATAATATCCTAGGCCAATTAATCTCTCATACTTCGCTATGTATTGGATATAGGATAGAATAAAAACAAGAGAACAATCTGAAAGAAAATAAACAGAAAAATAACTTTAGAAGTGGGGGGGAGGAAAAAGGGTGTTTAAAACCTCGATCCAATAGTTAACTTTTAAACCATTAGAGGTAGTCATACTTCCAAGTAAGAACTAAAATTATTAATAATCAATAAAGTAAATATTGGATATTTAAGTAAAAAAGCAAGTTATAAAAAATTACGAAGTGTAAAGAGAATAATTAATTAATTTTTTGATTAATTTTTACATTTCATAATTGATTTTTAACAATAAATTCCGGAAAAATTAGAACTTTAAATAATTTATTTAAGACATGATATTGTTAATTAATATATAAACATAATTACTATTGAGAATAGCTAGTACTGAGAATTTTAGATACTATTGAGAATTTTATTACTACTTATCGAATATTGTTACTTAATATACAAATATAATTAGTTGATAGATATTATTAAGAATTTTAGTTTTAACGAATATAAAAAAATTAATATGAAAAAAAAAACAGCCACTAAAAATCTTTTCTTTTAAAGATAATAAAGAATACTTTTTTTTTTATTATTTGAATGAAGATAAAAAGATAAATATTCCAACATATATTTTTTCAGTAAAAGTTTGAAAAAAATACTTCAATACATTTATGCATCAAATGCGAAGCTTTGGCAATGTATATTTTCGTATTCACAAAATAAATAGAAAAATTAAAAGAATCTAAAATTAAAAAATGTAGAGACCGGAATTTGCATTTAAGAAAAAAGAAAATTTCATTGATTGCCTCCACAAAGCTCAGAAACTCACTTAGAACTTTTTTTTTATTTTGAACTCCACAACATTAAAATCTTTTTCTCTATTGGTATCAATAATAATTATACACGTGTATATGTGTTGATGCCCTACAAGTCAAGCTGTTTAATTTTCAGCTACCAAATTTAGCAGATATATATTTTGGAGAGTAGGAATGTGCATCTCGAAACATTTATTTCGAAATTGGAATTAGAATTTTTATTCAT
This sequence comes from Argiope trifasciata, assembly GCA_026543055.1. Taxonomy (NCBI): domain Eukaryota; kingdom Metazoa; phylum Arthropoda; class Arachnida; order Araneae; family Araneidae; genus Argiope; species Argiope trifasciata. Next base: position 3,153,522 of record JAPMOQ010055483.1, on the reverse strand, counting down.
TCCGCAATAATTTAAGAAATTATTATTGTATTAAAATCAACTTTACACCAATTAATAATAGTAAAAATTATTTATTTAATGATACCAATTTGCTAATCGTATGATTTTTCTTGAATTCTGGCCGTTTCTTAAAAGCAATTTTTTGCCTAACGTCCAACAATACATTATATAGCTGCATTGAGATTTAAATCATTTTCATTCTTCCTTAAAATATTTCAACGTGTGACATTCTTCCATTGTTAAAAATTATAAAGGAATAATTCTGTTTACTTTCTGTGTAGTGCACACACACACACACACACACACAAACCGAGGTAATTTTACTACGAAATATAGAAAATAGATTAATGGGATAGTTGTATTCTTAAATACTCTTTAATGTCATGAGACTGGCATCCTTTAGAAGGGTTCATGTACCAAAAAAATAGCTCTTAAACAAGGTAAATAAAATAACAGGGCCTTAATATGAGACAGTCTAATGGAATGAATCATGGACATGGAGTTAGATAACGATTTATCTAAAATCAAATCTAATCAATATTTCCGATCCAGATAGTCGAATAAGGCGACTAACAAAACAATATTTATTTCATTAAAATTCTTAAAATTTTTAACAAAATGCTCTTAAGTCACCTATTTCTTTCATTCCGCCCCAATTTTTTCGCTTAAAGAAAACGAGGGCATAAACAACAAAACTTTAAGGTTCTAAACATGCCAAACATAAAAGTTAAGAACAAAAATATACCTAGAATTGCACAAACACTCTTATAAATAGGCAGTTAATAAATTGGAAAATTCGAAACCGTTCTTCCGAAGTGCCGTTCAATCACATTACGCATTGTTTTCGATTTGCATTTTAAAAGTGGTAAAAAAAAAAAGAAGCAATAACTTGCTGTGCTATCAGCACAGGCTATGCATCAAGCATAGATAAATAATTTAATTCAATAAAATCGTGCAATTCTTAAATGTTGCTTCAGGATGATGTTATAAAGCATTTAATTTTAAAATACTCTTCACTTACGAAAAAAATTATTTTACAGAATGCAATTTCTTCCGTTAAAAAAAAAATTCCATAAAATATGCAAAATTTTTCACAAGTCACAGTTTCTAAGAGAAAAAATGCATAAAAACATTGCATAGTGATAATCTTTTAATAATGCAGAAAAGTCCATAAGCCACAGTTTTTACAGAAAAAATTATAATAAAATGTGATGGGTTTTTAATAATCCAAAATACAAAAGCTCTGTTACTATTGGATTCCCTTAAAACGGGCATCCTCTAATAGGTTTTGTGTGGAGATATGGAGAATGGTGGGCCTTCTCAGGTATCGTTCTCATCACCTGATAGCGTTTCAAAATTTTGAGTTCCGTCCCAAAATAGTTTTAGTGTTGCTTTAAAACGAGACGGTAATATAAATAAATTCTACTAAAATGGGTAAAAGATTAACAGAAGAGAGAATATTGAAATCTTACCATTCTTCTTGTAGACAAGTAAAAAAAAATTAAAAAAAATTTAAAATAAAAATAAACTTGAAAGGAATAAAGCTTGTTTTGAAAAATCATCTAAATGTAGTCACTAATAAGTTCGTTTCCATTCATATACTTTATATTGATTCTTTATTATATTTAACACATAAAAAAGTGGAAGCGTTAAAAATTCGCATTAAAATGTGATCTACTCATTTAAAACTTTAAGAAAACATTGCATTATAAAAGAACAAATAATTATGAAAAAAGTACCGGAGACGATATCAAGAAAATCAAACTAAACGAAATCTATACTTATAATAAAGCTCTATGTGTGTGTGTTGGAGCTACCGTAGGACCTACAGCTACCAAATTTGGTATATGTATACCTTGGAGGTCGCGAATGTGCACCTAGGAGTCCTTTTTGGAATTTTTAATTAGAATTTGAATAAATTAAAATTTAAGCGAAATTTCGTTTTTAAACTATAACTTCCGAAAATATTAACGCACAAACATGTTTTTTACATCAATTTCAAGATTAAAAAATTAGCTTTCTAATGGTTAGAGTGTTTTAATGTATGACTTAAGCTTCTATTTTTAACGAATTTTTAAATAAATATTTTAAACATGTTTTTTTTATCACGTGACTGGATAAAATAAAATAAAACAATGACGGATGTTTAAATAAAAAAAAGATCATAGCAAATTAACTTTAAAGAAATGCAACTTTTAGCACGTGACTGGATAAAATAAAATAAATATAAAATGTAATACTTTTTAAAAAAATAAATGCAAAGCAAAGGTTTTTATAATCGTTTGCAATATCTAAATAATTAATTCAATAAATTATCTTTATTTATACATGATTGAATTTATACCGGATATGCATTTAAATTCCGGTCCAATGGCCAGTTTGTAAAATATTATTAATTAGCATATACATCGTTTAATACTATTAATTTGATCTAAATGAAGTAAATAATTATATTTTATGTAGCTTGAATCAAACAATGCATTTATGAACAATCGGTTTTAAATTTCTTTATACTTTGCTCTGTAAGCCATATTTTACAAAATATTTTTATTAATATTTTAAATAAAAGTTGCTACATCAATCAGTCTTCTAAACCAATAATTAACTCATTTATAAAAGTAAAGAATATTATTAGGAAAACGCGTTCTTTTAGAACTTTCCGTCCATCTTCTTAAAGAAAATATTAATTTCAGGCCAATCAATGCCCGGAGTTACTTCAAGGCTAATGAATATGTGATTTAATTGAAAATTTTAGAACGCATTACTCATGACGAACCAGCTGGTCGCCAAAGGCGGCTATATATAGCAGAATTCTGCTTATCAGTATTAAGATCAATCTGGTTCGGATCACCGAAATTGGAAAGACTGGATAAAACTAAGAAAAATACATCATTAAAAACATTCTGCTCATTAAAATAACAAAAAAATGCGTTGCATTCTTCAAAGAATAAATAATTAAAAAAGAGTAAATAATTTTAGAATCGATACAAATATAGTCAAGCTAAACGAAAAATCTAGCATAGTAGAATTCTGCTTATCAGTATTAAATAAATCTGGTTCGGATCACTAAAATTCGAAAGACTGGATAATACGAAGAAAAATGCATCATTAAAATTACAAAAAATGCATTGAATTCTTAAAAAAATAATTTATAAAGAGAAAATAATTTCAGAATCCATACCATAACAGTCAAACTAAACGAAAACAGTAGAATTCCAGTGATTCAAATTCAATAAGATCGATCTAATTCAGATTACCAGAAGTATGGAAGACTGGATAAAATTAGAGAAAAAATTTTTTTAAGAAAATGTAGATGATTAATGTAAGATTTAAATTAGAAAAAAAAATTCAATGCTTTTCTCTACTTTGACGAATCTTTTACCCCCCTCCCCTCCCCGAAATCAATTCAGATTATTAGAAAGTTTTATAATTAGGCTTCAGATGATTGCTCTCTTGCATAGGTTAAATTCTGGTAAAGATCTAACTTACAATGTATCATTTAAAATTAATAAATAATTCAAATAAGTGTCAAAACAAATGCATTAAGTAATTGAAATTTCTCTTTGTCCTTTTGATCGATTCACTTCACTTCAAAATTATTGATTTTGCTTAATTTATCTAGTAACATTTTTTCTGTCTGGAAATAAAAAATAAAATAATAAATTATAGTGCCAGTTTGGCTTGAAATAATTCCAGCCAATTTGATAATTAGTTTCTTTCCGTTTTTTCACTAATTACTGGGTTTTCCTCCAAACTTTCCAAACCTGATGTCCACAGCGTGTGCCGGCCGTGCAGGGCACCAGCTGCTTGTAACAGCCTGAGCGAATCATAAATCTCGGCCTCTTTCCTTTCGGGAGAGGGGGAGACCCCGGTCCCTTTCTGCCCTCCCGCCCCATGTTCCTCACAAAGGAATAAAAGAAACAAGGCGGAGTCCAAATCGAGAGTTCAGGTTACCATATTTGGCATACTATTGCTCCATTGTATACTTTTGATTTGTTTAGGAATATTTCTTATCTTGCCCAAAAGTTTCGATTTCTAACAACAGTCATTTGAAAATTTTCATTTGGATAAAGATCTTAATTGGCTTTACAACTTCAATTTAATTGGCCTGTGTTAATTTAAGTTTTAAGATTGATTAATTTAGTTCTTATGCGGATAATAAGGAACCTGTAATTCAGTCAGGAATGTATTTCAAAACAGAAAGAATTTATAGATTCAAAACCTTTAAGAAAGTTTATTTTTTAAAATATGTTTCAGTTAGATTTAAGTTAGAAACAATATTTTGTAAGGTAATATTGTAGTAGCACATTACAGTGATTTGATAGCGAAAGGGAAAATGTATCGGTTATATTTAAGCTAATTCCTATTCACTTTGAAAAAAAAAATTTTAATTTCAAGATAGTTCTTCCCACACTTACTCTCCTTCCCATATGACCAAATTTTATAAAAATTTGAAGAAGTAATAAAAATTGATAAACCTCATGTTCCATTAAGTAGTTATATATTTTCATACTAAATCCACTTTGTTTCTTTTTTTATGTAGGATTAAATTCAAAGAAAGATTTGTTTACTAAAAAACTTTCTCAGATTAAAAAAAAAAACATTTGATTTGCGATTCATTCCGGGATTATTTGTAAACAAATTAGACAAATTTGAGACTAATTGTTTTGAATATATTGCTCGTCAAATGAATACAATGGAAATTTTGAGAACATATCAAAAATCAAGGCAGGATCAAATCAATTCAAATTTTAATGGACGTTTTTAAAATAGAAAACAAACAGTGAATGAATGTAAAAAAAATTGAGTCAAATAGGAAATTTGGAAGAAAATCTGAATTTTAGAGTAATTTTTTTAAAATAGAAAGCAAACAGTAAATGATTTCTCTATCCGGTATTTTTAAACTATGCATCTAACAAAGCACGTTCTATCAAATTAAACAACAAAATAAGGCAAAGTAATGATAAACAATGTAAAATGTATCTATTTGCTAGCTAAGAATGGTTTTTTCCCCCGAAGATTTAATGAATTTATTTCCTAGTTCTGATATAACATATTACCTAGAGTAAACTTTAAGTAAAGCATATCAGTTTTTAAAAGATTCCAATGAACGAAATCATGCTTGTGTCCTGGGGACTTAAAAACGATAGAAAACTTTTTACCAGATTTTTAAAAAATTATATGGGGATTGTTAGTTTGAAAATGTTTATGGTTTTGAAATTATTTCTACTTGAACTTTCTAAGCTATATAAAAATTGTTACTAATGCAATTCAGTGGTAAAACTCATTATTCTCAATAATTAACTTTTAGTTATATATATCTTAATGTTTTTGAACTACATTAAAGTAGAAAAATTTTCACTCTCCATATAAAGCGGGAGATCGCACAACAGTTTTAAAGTCAATTGCATAAGAAAAATTATACAAAAAAAGTAAAAAAAAAAAAAAAAATCTGGATAAAAACAAAAAAAACCTTAATTAAAATTTTATTACTGCCTGTTTACTCGAATATTTACATCAATCTACTACGTCAAATATCTACAAATGATCGCTATGATTTTATGGTAAAATACAAATATAAAATATAAAGAAAAAACTTTTATATTTTCGTAAATTGCCACTTTATGCTCCATATAATATCGGCAATTTCGTGTCGCGCTCATTCTTTTCAGTAAAAATTAAATTGCATGTACTACCCCCTCTACCTTTCAATGTCCTATTGTAGAAGATTTGGATACACGCTTGGCGACTGATCTGACCCTTTGGCGACATTGTGGTAACCCTATGTCCGATGTCCTTCGGGTGTTGTATGTTGTAAGAGCAATGGATCCACAATACCAAAAGGTCACACAAATCAAGGAACAGCTGTGACCACTTCTGCAATTACGTCTAATATAACCCCCAAAGCCTATCCCGCATTTCCATAATGGAAGAGTCTTGTTTATGCCAAAACACATCATCCTTTTAGTTGTCGTCTTTGCGGAGTCGCGGACAAGCTGTAATCCGGGAAATGCCAGCCACGGATTGTGTATATTTACATTAGCGAGTAAAAGCTTTTTTGAGGGTTGTGTCTACAGTATTGACCTGCAAGCCATAGATTGTTATCTTCGACGGTAGGCAAACTGACGCAGACGGCAAACATTTCGTGAAAGTACCCTCGACGCCATTTCTGATAGTGGAATGGCTCTTAAATGTATTCGGTAGCTCTTGCTGAAAAATAATATTATCAGTCAGGCTTTAAGAGTGGTCATTTAGGGACCAGTTAATTTTTGGTTTACTTTAAGCAGCAGTCCAGGAATCTACGTTATCGTATTATGCCCACATTGAAGTTCGGTTGAAGTCTTCCTAATTAACGATACTTTGTAGTAGGTCTACTTCTTTGATATAGTTTCAAAAAAATAAACTAGGGGATTTATCAATATCTTCAATGCTAGCTGGCTGATATATTAGAAATATTTAATATCAGTTAAATCGTTTAGATAAAATTTGATGTTCACGATTCCATCAAACTGTCAGACATTAAAGCTGAGTTATTTGAACTGTCTCACTTGAGATTTATTTTTTGTTACATGAACTTTTCTAATGTCAGATGATAGAGCTATTAAAAACGTAAATGTGCATTACATTTATCTTCTAAATTCTCCAATATTGCAAGCTCATTTTTTATTCATTTTCAGTCCATTTTTTTGGTTCAAGCACAACGTGAAAATATTGATATAGATACATTAACACGCTCACACAGAGACATTCACCATTATTATAAACAGTGATTTTTAAGCCCAAATATAAGAAAATGCATAAGATGGGGGGAAAAAATACCCCAGACATAACTTACCCTCATAACATCACTAGCCTATCGCCCTAAGAAAGGGGAAAAAACTAAGACACCCAAAAAATTCGAATGTAATGACATTGAAAAATATTATAAAAAATTGGAACTTTATAATAAACATAGATGTTTAAATAAGCATTTTTAATTGATTCAAAGATTCATATAATGAATGAAGAAAAACGATTTTATGGCAGAATGCAAGTTAATTCATTATTAATTTGACAGACATAAACACAATAGATTTTGTTACATTCTAACAATTTACATTATAGCAAATACGATTGGTGCGATAGATTCAACACAAAAAGCTTTGAAAATCAGAACTTAGGGAGTGGGATTTAACTTTTAAAATTAAAAGTAATATATGATGTAAGTCGCAAATCCAATTTTTTTAAACCTGTTTGGTTGACCCTTAAAATTGAAATATTATCTAATTATTTGCATTCTCCTATGGTCTGCTTAGAAATCTACCAAAATTTTTCACTTCATAAAGTACAGCCTCATTAGACACTTAAAAAAACAGTATAAGAATACTTAAATTATAATTTAAAAAAATAAAATTTTAATACCGTTGTTGCATTTAAGATTTGTGTTTCTTCAATAGCATGTGCTCATTCGCTATTTTTTTAGAGGTCATAATTTTAAAATATCTTTAAAAATAGATTAAGCTCATTATAATGCTTATATAATTTTACTTCATATCTTATCCTAGAAATTACACCAAAAAAAAACATCAACAGAGTCAAAAAAGCAATCTGCATAAACTAATTAATATGATAATACCGGTAATATCAAATCTTTAAAAGCTATTCAAACTTATAAAAGCATGCATAATTTAAATCAAACCAGGTAAAACGATCATGTGCTTCATTAGCATAATAATAAATTTTATTAAACTTCGTATGATAATGACATGAAATAAAACGTTTCATTTCATTAAATAAAGCAAAATTTAATGATGCAGATGTCTGGTTGAATAATTAAATGAAAAGAGCCCTTCATAGAGTTAAAAGAGCATAACGATTAATTTTATTAAATATAGTTTTATAAAACGTTTCATAAAATAATGTTCCAACGTCTGCATAAATTTGATGTTCTTTAGCATTTCTCAGCCAATTATATCTTGTTATAATTTTTTCCTTTTGTGATTACACCATGAAAATCTTTTGTTTTTAAAATACCAAACATTGAAATTCACATCAAGGCTAATAAGTGACATTTAAATTCGGACAATAATAACACGCTGGCTTAAGATTATGTTGTATTTCTGGATAAGGAAAAGGCAAGAATAATTTACTATAAACATCTGCAATAGGTTTAAAAAAATATTAATTAATTAAAAAAGAGATTTTGCGCACATAAATTACACTTTATATACACAAAAAATGAATTATTGCTAAAAAACTTAAATTAAAGATTACATTTATGATATTATTTATAACATCTTATAGAGAAATACTCTGACTAAAACAGAAACAGATTTTAATATTTCATTATTTCTTTTACTAAAATCGACAGTAAATAGAATTTCAGTACTAAACAAGAGAATCAGCGTGAGTTTCATCCACAGATATGGTATCTAAACAATATTTTTACAGTATGTTATTCAATCTCTTACCTAATATAATTAGTTTTCAATTTTTGTAAGGCACTATAAATTTCGATGGTTTATACTTAGCATTATGTATTTATGATTTCCAAAATATGCATTTATGATTAAAAGTTTTATAATATTTACAATGAATTTTACCAAAAATTACATTTATTGAGCCTTTTTTTATTCTCCAAGCTTAGTAAAAAGATAATTGTTTAACTTAATTTCATTCAAATTTTAAAAATAAATAAATGAGTTTCGATTTATATATTGAAGGTCCATAAGATATTTAACACTATATTACAACTCAGCTTATGATGTCCGGGTAAAAAATATTATTAAAAAAAAATACAGACATTTAAAAAATGGTTGAAAAGGATTGTGATATTACTTTTCAGATTTTCTTCAACTTCCATTCTCCATTTAATTTCAAGTCAGTTTATTTTTTTTTCTAATATGCATTCAATTTAATTACAATTTTAAGATTAAAATCATCAAAAACTTTATGAAATATTCTACGTAATAGCATTTAAATATGTTACTGTAAGTCATTTCACTATGAATTAAATGATTAATAAAACTACAGTTTTATGAAATTATTGTTAATTATTTTTTCGATTGAATTGATTTAAAGAAAAAAAATTAATTTAAAGAACAATGTCATCATTTTTTTAAATGTTCCATTTACACCACATTTAAATATATTATTGTAGTCATTTCCCCAGAAGTAATGAGGAAATAAAATAAATACTTCAGCTATGAAATATATTTTATGAAATTATTATTCATTATTTTTTGAGTGATTGAATTTACTTTTTAAAAAGTTTTTAATTTCAATTAGAAAATTATATAACATCAAAACAATTTATATCAAACTTAAATACATTATTTCACAGTCACTCTACTAGAAATAATGAAATTATTTCTGTAGCTACAATTTTATAAAATTATTATGCTGTATTTTTTCAATTAATTAAAAGTGATCTTCAAGAATTTTATAAAATTAGAGTTAAAAATTACGATAAAAATCTATAAATAATATATTGTTATTGAAAAAAATACCTGAAAAAACTCACATTTTAGATTAATTGTTTTAAAAATGCATAAAATGCTATATCTATATGGAGTGTGATTCATTAAAATAATGAAAAGCAATTAGACCTTGATAAGATAAACTGGCAAACCGAATCTATAAACTAAATTACTAAAATAATAACAATAAACTTTCATTCACAAATTCATTCATATTTTAATTTCTTCATGCTGAGGAAATTATTATTACATCTTTTAACATATATTCTATCAATGTTGCTGATTTGGAAAATAATAATAATAATAAATCCTTATATATGTTCACAAGCGCCAGGATAATAAAAAACGTCTTTAAAAAGAAACGGTATATTTTAATATAAAAACACACAATATACTTTTTTTCTAATGACTTATGCCATGTTGTAGACCAATATTTGTTTCTTACAGATATGCCTTTAGTCATTTATCAATCTATAATATTTAAATCCGTGACTCTTCGAAAAAATTTGTCTCATTTAAATTGTTGAAGTGAAACATGCTTATCGTCCTGCCTTTTAGTCTCATTTTATTTTAAATAATCTCTTTTCAAATGCATTTTCTAAGATTTGTGATAAAGTATATAACATCTTAACATGAAATACTGTGAATATTTTCAAATATTAAATTTTTCGTTCTTATTTTTTAAACATTTCATAGATTTTTTTTCCTAGATCAGAGATTTCACCGGTATTTAATTTAACCTATCATGTGGCTTGTAATAAAATATACCCGAAAAATGAGTCTTCTTTCCTCATAAAAAATTCCTGTACTTAAGTTTAAAAGAAATGCCGCGGTCTATAGACAGTTGTAGTTGTACAGTGAAAAAATAAAATAATGAAAATAAAATAAAGATAATTTGGAGATAGTTTTACTGAAAGCTTATCTTCTTAGAAATGATCAGCAATAAACGTGACTCCAGACGGAACTAATGCTGTTCGTCGTCACGAATGCACGCTGTCTCATTCCGCCAAAAATCAGGAAGGAGCCGCAAATTCGCCAATCATTTGCCGCAATGAAAGGACCGAAAGATCCGGCACAAACGAATCCGGAAGCACGGAGATTAGGCTTAATTCGGCCGTAAGTAAGATGGTTCTTCCATTTTTTGAGACGAAATACGCGATATAATTTCGTAGTGTATCTAAATCATTTAGTGAAATATATATTTAAATGTAAATATAACGCTATTATACGCTTATAATCATAAAATTAAAAAACATGAAAGTAACATCTAAAATTTGTATTTTATAACAATGATGAATGAAACTTATTATTTTAAAATTTGAACGTATGGAATAATTGTAAATATCACAATGGATACGTTCTTTTCAGTTCTTTTTTTTAATTACATTATAGTATTTTGAAACTCCAGACAGTTCATATTAAGAGGTCCTTTTTTATAATAAACTTTCAAATTATAGCACAATCATAAACTTGCTTTCAAATTACAGCACATTTTTGCAATAATTAACACATTTAAGATATAGTAAACAACAATGATTATAAAATAATAGACTGTAAATTTAAACATTTTCATCAACATGTTAATTGAAATTGTTAATTTCATCTTTAAATTAATTATGTAATTAATGTGAGTTTACACTGAATTATTAAAACAATAATAATAACTATATAAATTTAAAAATTATTGCATGAATTAAATATAATTAATTGCTTAATTCTAATAATTTCAATATCGATTATTTATTATATTATATTCTCTTAATAATGTCTGTGAAATAATAATTGTTAATGCTTTATTCTTCTGAAGTCCATTATTTTCTTATCAACTTTCAAAGAACTATTAGGCTTTTATTTGTAAATTAAATAAAAAATTAAACTGATAACTACAGTTAATTCTCAAGGTTTGTAATGTGTTAGTGATATTTTTTATGATATAAAAGAAGTATAATACATGAAATACATACATACAGAAATCAAAATAAATAATGATAGAAATAAAGTGTGAAACTAAACTGATTAGTTGTTAGATGAAGGGCTATATAATGAACAATGTTTGTAATTGTAAAATGTCTTAAATCCTCAATTGTTATAATTCGACTAAAGGATATGAAAAACATTGAATATGTCCACACTAATAATAAGAAGAAAAAGTCAAACAGTTTATAAAGCATTTGGTTATCAATAATTGAAAAAGTGGCTTCAATTATTTTGCAACTGATGTAACTTAATTTTTTTTAAGTGATGTGGAGAAATTTATTGTCTGCCATTTTTGCAGCTTTGTATTTTAAAGGAATGTCACATGCAATGAAAATTGACAACAGAAATTAAATTCTGATGATAAATCTCTCTAATTTAAAATATTTTCTTTGCATAAATGTTTCTTAAAAACTCCTTTGCCCATTATTCGAACAAGTTTTGATTTATATTATTTTTAAGATGCTTTTTTTGTGTAGCTTTTTATTTATTTCTTTTTAAAACATTCTTTGAAAGTTTTTTCAATATTATTCTTATTATTACAAATATCTACCGAAGCACTAATATATTATTAGTTGAAAACACTGAAGTAAGTTAAACGAATATTCATATAAATTACAAATAATCCGAACAAATTCTACCAGAATTTTTATAGACAGTTTTTATCTGCATAATTAATTTTTTAATCTTGGGCTCCATTTCATCAAAACATTATGTTTTATTTCTGACTGTAAATGGATTTATTATCTTAAATTTTATTTTTAGAATATTTTATTTATTATATTCTTTTTTATTATTTCTGGTTCTTTCCAAGTTGCTGTTACTTATAAATGTTGCATACTTAAGTATATACACTCTAAATTTCTTGATAACAATTCTTACGAATATATTAACGGAATAAGTGTTGTATTTATACTTGCTAGACCTGTATTTACCCATGCGCGACTAATTTATCACATAAACATTTGTCACATGATATCACAATATTGACAACTTCATAAATTATAAAAAATGTTTTAAAGTACGAGACAAAAGTAAACTTTTATCTGATGAGATAGCATTTGAAATTTGCATTGCTATTTTGTTGTCTACAATTTAATAATGATATTGACATCTGTTCTCTAGTACGTGTGTATCTTTTTGCGTACGTTATTTGTTAAAGACAAATATTGCCGCAAACAGTTCAATAAATCATAACAATAAGGCTATTTTTCAAAAGGTAACAAGGAATTTAAGACCACAAGGTAAAAAAAGGGAGAAAAAGCTCTGCTTAACAACTAACTGACAGTCTAAAGACACTTCAATACTTGATGCTATGCATCACCCCTCTAGTACACTTGCTGCCATCTACAGGAGAATCTTCACATTTTTATGTCCACATAGCGATGTTTTCTCCCTACCCTATGTTTCTGTGATAAAGAAAATGGGCAAGAGGGAGATTTCAGACCTTTAAAACGCATTCGCTGGAAGAAATTTTAAAAACGTTGTTCGCTATCAAATGATCTGTGAAATATTCGAGTTGAAAGATGAATTATTTTCTCGTGATTTTTTAAAAGAAAAGAGAGAGGGTGAAGAAGAGTGCGGAGCGATTCTTTGTTACGAGACAAAAATAATAAGCAAAGAAGCTGTAAAAATCACTAGAGTTCTTTGACGTAGAATTTTTATGAATAAACTTTCCATTCAACATTTCGTAATAATTAAGGGGGCGGAGGCAAAAAATAAAATTTATCACTTAAGGGAATAACTGGTAAGATTATTTTTGAGTGTTAGCAGTTTCTAAAGACAATTAAAATCTATTAATTCAATTAATTTTTAAAAAATTGTATATTGTTTACCTAATACTCAATTTTTAGATGAATATTTCAATTCGTTTCAATAAAAATTAATAAAAGGAGTATATTCTTTTATTAACTCCTGCATAACAACAAAATAAAGGCAGCTGTCTAAGTTAGAATAAGAAATTTTATATAATATTTATAATGTGTAAATACATGCGATGAGATTTACTGTTACCGGAAAATAGATAAATTTGGAATTTCTAAAAATATGTTTGTCATGGGATATCACCGTGACAACAAGAATATCAGAAAATTCGTTTACGAAATGAAAATGATTCAGCGAATCAGAAAACAATCATTATAAAATAATCTCTCTTTTTTAAACTGTGAATTACATAGCAATTCAAGCTAAGGAAAAACTTGGAAAATTAAACATACGAATTAATTTTTAAAATAAACCGATCATGTGGAATTTGTGAGATTTAAAAAGATTTTTAGAATTGATAATGTAACTATGTTGTAATCTAAATCCCAAATCCTCCATTTATGCCTTCCTTTATGTATTATAACGTTTTTTAGTTCTATTTTAATTACTTCAATATGTTTTCAGCATTTTAGTACCCAGTTTTTGTCATTGAAAAAGAATCTAAGCAAATACTAAGGAAAATATGTTTATCTTCAGAAAAAAAGACAAAGTAAATACGCCGGTTAAGAAATGTCTCCGCAGCAAGAAATAACGGACACGTGTTTTTTTCATTCATACAAGCAATTCATTGTTTATTTTGATTCTTTCCCCCTAAGTCAGAAATTTTCTTGACTTTTTTCATAAAGCTAGAAAAGCCGGAACCTTTTCACGAAGAAATGAACTTGTCAACGAACTTTTGACATATAGTCTCATATAAAAGAAATAAATATATTTTGAAATCCAAGGGGGTTAAAAAATGGAAAGAGAAAAAAATGTAATACAAAAATCTCTCTTTCTAGTTCTTTTTTTTTTCCCTCCCAGCATCTTCTGAGGGATCTTTCAACTTCCAAGTCGTTTTCAACACCCACTGTTTTTTCCATTTTGCTGAAAGCAGCAGAAAAATTTCTCAACTCAACTCAGTCTCGCCGACAGGGAGAAAGAAGGAAGAGAGGACGGATGAGAAATCAAAAAAAGAAGGAAGGAAAACAGTTCTTTTTCTGAGAAGTAATTGTGTGTCTGACAAGCGGGTTGGTGAATTTACGAGGGGTGAGCCTTCTTAAATCATGGGGCGTTCTAAGACGGGGCTTTTGGGGCTGGGGCGGAATGCGGGAATTATTCAAAGAGCAATCGTCCCTCGGTTGACGCCACCGCACCCTTATCTGATGGGGATCCCACTTCGTCTGTGGGGATGCGTTTGTCATGCAGACGAGAGAAAGAAAATCCTTTTTTAAGGGGGGTGACAGAGGACAGAAGGGGGATTTTTCCATCTATCTCAGAGATAGACTTAAGTCTTTGGGGACCTGAACCAATTACTTGCTAAAGGGACTTTCTGCTAATTTTGATTTGAGAAGCTAAAAATAATGCAACTGTGTAGTCTAACGATGTTTCCCTTGAGGCAAGACACGCCGTTATTTAGTTTTCTTTGCAGCGATGCACTCAGTTCCGTTTCAAGAATTTTGACGGCAATAATTGCTATTAACTTGAACTTAAAGAAAAGTTCCATTTTAAATATCTTGATAGCAACAATAGTTTTCAGAGAACTTTTAAGTTATTGAAAACAATAAATCTCAGGATAAGTAATTTTCTTAAAACAATAAATCTCAGGATAAATAATATAGACAGAAGCGACAAATAATCACATGCCAAATTCTGTGAATTCCGGATCATATCAGCGATCAATAAATATTATGATTAAAAAAAGTTATTGAATTCAGTTATAGATAGTGATTTATTTATTAGAAAATTTCGGATATTTTCCATTCTTTCTTAGAAGAAATTATGACAAAAGAAAACAAAACAAGGGAAAACACAAACGAAGTATAGATATTTTGAAATAATATTCATTAACAATGATTTTAAGAAAAAAATCTTTTTAATGCTTACTACCGTATTTAAAATTATAATATGTCAATGATATATATTTGTTACAAATTCAAAACGTGGACAGATATACCGAAAAACCAAATAAAAATTCTGAAGTAAAGTCCTGTGTTAATGCAGGAAAGTTTTATCACGTCATTTACTACCTTGAAATAATATGAAACACATTTCATTTTGAAATACTTATTTTATATACTATATATAAGAGTATATAGTATTAAATAATTAGTTGTATAATTTTGCATAAAATATTATAAATCAAAATAAAAGCTGTAAATAAAACTAATAAAACCTCTTTTAGGTAGTATATTATTTCTAAACCAAGCGTTTAAGACAATGAAGATGCTATTGCCATTCGATAATTATTATTTTTAAAAAAGACAAAAATAAAATTTTATCGAAGAGGATCCAGTTTTTCTAGAAGATAATAATATTTACTTGGGATAGGAAAACAAGTTGAGAAGTTTCACATAGTATCTAGCCTTCAGTAACTTTTTTTACTTTCAAATAAGTATTTCAAAATATATTTACACGTCAAAATACTTTATTTAAGTTTTGAAACAGTAATATTTAGTGAACTTTTAATTTATAAAATATTATCACAGAAATAACATATAACTTTTTCTCTCTAAATATAATCCAGTGCAATAGAATCTATTAATGCCAGTTTCTGTCAAATGAATTCTATGTTAACTAAATAAGAGAATCAAATTGTAATCTGTTTTTCAAGTTATTTTTATAAAATAATTTTTCAAAAAGATAATGTAGCAAAATTTTGTGATTCGAAATCTTGTAAAATGTTACAAAGAAATGGGAAAGAATCCTTTAGAACTCAAGAAGTTATTTAGAGAGAGAAAAATATTTAAATCTATCTCAAAAAAAAAAATATCTTAAGCACATCAGTACAGATGTGAAAAAAAATTCATGCATTTTTTTATCGCAAAATGTCACTATCACTGAGGCTGAAATTTCGCATTGCAGAGGGGGAACTCGCAAATTTGATGCATTCTAAGCAAATGTTTTTGCAGTGTACTCAAAACGAAATTAACTTCGAGGAATATTCCATGCAATTTATTTCTAGTTCAAAATCACTTAAGAAAATTAGTTCTCTGCCTAAAATATTCATGCATGTTTAAGAATTTTGAAAACAGATTTTGTGAATTGAAATTCAAGGACAATTATTTCAAAAATATCTATGGATAAAATTCCAAATAAAAAGGAGCGGCAAAAGTCTTGACAGCATTTGTTTTTATCTGGATCATCCATTAATAAATCAAAATAATTCATTACCATTTCATTAATATTGTCTGCATAAAGTATATTTAATTTAATATCTCCTTCGTTGTGAGTAATTAATGCATTAATGATTGCATTATTTTTATATTAATTAAATACCGATAAAAATTATTCATCTAAACATAAGGTTACATTTTGTTTAATCAAAAAGGGGAAAAAAGCATACAATAATATGTTTCGTAATGCAAACTGTAGCATTCTTTTATGTATTTGCCATGTAGACAACAACAAAAATCGATGATTGCCAACAAGAACGACCCTTTTTATTTCTTAATAAAGATAGCAATCTAGAATAAAAATCATATTGTGAAGGGAGAAGGTGTTAATAATAAAACTTTTGGGTTCATGCATCTCGCCCTCCTTCCAGTTGAGCGAGCAAATGAGGAAGGTGTGTTCTGGGAGAATTAAGAAAGAGAAGGGGCATGCGTGACGTAAAAATGAGGGGCGAATTCTTATTTCGGCCACACTCCAGAAGTTATTTCCAGTACAGTCTTTGCAGTTAGCTAAGATACATTGTTGCATATCACAAGTGTTAGACTGAAAAGAAATTAGAAGAACTGGTAAACAAGAATTAAAAAAAAAATTTCTATATAAACGATTCTGACAAAATTTACTTCAACGTTCGGTTGAAAAAAATTCAGAAACTTAATTTCAACCTGATTACTATTTCTGCAATTTCAAATTGAACTAGAAAAGGAAACATTTAAAATTAATTTAAAAGAACAAAAAATTCATTTAAAGTCAATATTCAAGAGGGTTTTATTACTTTAAAAAAAATTAAACCACCATTTTAGCAACTAATTAAAAAAAATCTATACTTATAATAAAGATCAATGTGTGTGTGTATGTATTGGCACTCTACAGGCCAGACCGTTGGATCTACAGCTACCAAATTTGGTATATGTATACTTTGGAGGTCGAGAATGTACACCTCGGAGTCTTTTTTTCGAATTTTTAATTAGAATTGGAATTAATTACAAATTAAGCGAAATTTTGACGTTTTTTCGTTGTAACTTTCGAAAATATTATCGCACAAAGATGACTTTTACATCAAATCAAAGACTAAAAAAATTAGCTTTGTAATAGTATCAGAGTTTTAACATATAGCTTAAGCTTCTATTTTTGTCACGAATTTTTAAAGAAATATTTTAAACTATATTTTTCAACAATATATTTCGGACAAAAGAATAATATTTAAGCTGCACGAGCACGTCACTAGTGAAAGGCAAAAAATTAACTTTTAGCAATATGTTGCCATCAATTGAAAAAAACTGAAATTAAAAAATAAATTATTTTTTGTAAACTAAACAAATAAAAATATAATTTTCAGCACATGTCTGCAAGAAATGTAACAAATATGAAATATGCTTTTTCTAAAAAAACAATCTAAAGAATTTTTTTTTACTTTTGCTATATTATTAATTTAATAAATCAGTTTTATTTCAGGCAAACATGATTATATATTCAATTCAAGGTTCAACGGCTAAATTGTAAAACTTTATTAATAGATAGAAATGCATCCATAAAAGTGATGTAAATGAAGTAAATAACTACATAGTAAGTAATATGTGTCTGTAAATGCTTTACAAAATGAAGAATGTTTAGTTTTAAATAAAAAAGGGATAAATTTCAATCAAAGTCTCTAAAACTGATTGACTTATGAATAGTTGAAGATCACTATTTTAACGGGTAATTTTAAGCCACTTCATCGACCTTTCCAAAGACCTAATCAACGTCAACGTCAAGGATTTCTCAAGACTGACTGCCATAAGAATGAAAATGTTGAATGTTCCAAACATTTCCTTTCAAAACTTCACAAGCAGATCAAATTTGATAGCACAGGATAGAGACATTCATTTATTTATTTGATTAGTTTGATTCCTTATAACTAAAAGATGTACAAAATTTAAACAATAACTTTTTTAATTATGTTTATAGACCAAAACAAAACAAAATATTATTATATGAATCATTTAAATCTTTTTGAAAGTAAAACTAAAACATGAATTTTATGATGAATATAAGTATTTTTTGTTGAATATTCTTAAAATGTTACATAAATTATTGTAATTATTCAGTAGTACACATTATGGTTCTCTTTTACTTATGTTCAAAAATATGCTCGGTTACGGTAAAAACTGTTTTTACATCAATTTGCAGTTTAATCATTTTCACTTTAATTTAAAGTTAAAATTTTATTAGTGATGACATAATTAGAGAAGAATATAGTGCATTACGAACTTAAGACCTTCATAAATGAATGCGTGAATTATATGTCTGTCAAAATTTGAACCTAAAAAATATTTTGATGAAGTAGTTATTAAAAGATAACATAAAGTATTTAATTGACAATGACAAATCACATAAAGTACTTAATTGACAATGACGTTACATAAAGAATTTAATTGATAATTTTAAACACAGTAAGATTGTCGAACCAGCTGGTAGCCAAATACGGCTGGTTAAAAAGCAAAAAAAAAAAAGGAATTTATATTTTGTGGTGGGCGTGAGCAATAGTATAAATACTGCTGTTATTTGAATCTGCTGATATTAGTTGGGCTATAATTCACAGTCTGTTGTTTGAAGCTTCTGGAGTCAGTTAAGTTATAATCCTTGGTCAATTCAGATTGCATTGTAAATATAATTCTGATAAACACATTCAGGTAGGGACGATTCACCCAGTTTCCATTAAATATTCAATATACAAAATGAGATGTTGTTGTTAGTTTATTCAATGAAAATATCTCATTTTGTATATTGAACATTCAATGGAAACTGGGTGAATCGTTCGTGCCTGAACAACAACAAAAAAAAAAAGAAGAAAAAAGTATAAGTAAGATATCTTTATTAGAAAAAAGTTGTATATAATTATTTTAGATTTTAAATAATCTCATATTATAGCAATTTTTAAGTAATAATGATTGTTAAATCTTCAATATGTGTTCAAGGTCTGAACTACTACTTTATTTGACACAATCACTAAGAGACTACAGGATCCAGGCACATACATCAAAAATATTTTGTACTAGGTCTCAAAGGTTTCCATACTATATCTTAGATTGAAATCAGAGAAATTTTCAATTTTTTTAATATCGGTTAGCATAATTTGAATAATTTGATTTGTAAATATTAAAATGTTTATTTTTGCGGTCATGTTTTTAAACTGCAACAGATTCTTAAAATTTTATGATAGAGGAGATCATTATATCGATCAGAATTAGAAATATTTTTAAATTAGTGAAAAGTTCTGTAATGATTGGTTTTAAAAATTATACGAGATTAACAAGATGAAAAAATTCCAATTTGGTTTTTTCTCTTTTTTCCAATATTTTGCTTTTATTATCGCCCCAAATTAGATTTAAAGCAATAAACGAATTAATAAATTCTGACAGTCAGAATTTCATCTTCCAAATTTTTTCTACAAACGAAATGTTTTCAGTCAAATACCGTACGACTTTTCAATTCATTGTGATAGAACAAAACTTAAAAAACAACTATAAAATGATTATTTACTTATTATTTCACTAATTTACTTGCTTTTATTGCTTGTGACGATGTTCTGCCATAAAATGAAAAGAATATTATTTAATTGTAATTATGAATTGTCGTCAAAAGCCAGGCGTCATTAAGAACAAACTTATCTTTCCTTTCGACCGCTTAATTGAAAATTTATTTTCACTATAGAAGTCACAAAAGTTAAAACAACTTTAAATCCTGTTTTTCTGCGAAATAATGATAAAAGTAAAAAAGAAAACTTCCAGGGTAATCAGAGAGAGAGTTTTTGACATTAACTGATTTTCCATGCATAACCAACAAGCTAAACTCATTTTCTAAAAAATAAAAAAAAGAAATCGATTAAAATTTGTTTTTGAGCTGTACTAAAAAAATCAGACATGTGGGACCAAATAAATTTAGAAGTATCGGAAAAGTGAACTATACTATCAGTGTATTTTACCAAGCCTAACTTTTTTTCACTCCATGTTTAATTATGCACAAACACAAAGGTTTTTACGCAAAAAACCTACAGACTCATAAATTTCATAATACCATTTTTATTTTAATCATTAGAATATCTGATGACATTATAAAGAATAAATGTGACACTTGTTCTTAGCATGAAAAATTTACAATGGTTGTAATGGTCTTGATTATTCAAGGCTATTTATTTAGTCAAAATTTCTTACACTGAAGTTTAAACTAATTACATTGATTGGAGACGTTTCAAAATGCTTACAGTTTAAACGATACATAGAGCTAATTTCATATTCCATCATGTAATTCCTTTATTTTTCACGGTATTCAGACAGAGGGTCTATGAAAAGTTATATTTCTTTCTCTTTCTCGAGTAGCGGAAAAAAAAATGTAAAATCTTCCGTATTCGCTTATGATAATTAAATTCACATAATTTTCTCGATTCTGTTATTTCTTCATGAACTAAAGTTTCATTAGAACAAGTTTAAAATTTAAAGTAGGTATTTGAAAAACTTAGGGTATGTATTTTAAACTTACTCAAAGTTCTTCCATTCTTAACCTTATAGAAATATAGCGCATGATTACGAAGAAGGTCTTAAAACTTTTCTCGTTCTTTTAAAGTTTACTTCTCATTAGAAAAAAAACCTTTTCTGGCACCTGTATACATTAATTTTCAATAATAAGATATAGCTCCTAATGAAAATTTAGAAGATGTATTTGTAGAATAAAATTCTAAAATGTAAACATGAAGAGGCATTTGTAGAATACAATTCTAAAATGCAAACATGAAGATGCAATTGTAGAATACAATTCGAAAATGTAAACATGAAAGTGAATTTGTAGAATAGAATTATAAAATATAAGCGCTAGGATGCATTTGTAGAATACAATTCTCAAATGTAAACGCGATGCTGCATTTGTAGAATACAATTAAAAAATGTAAATGCGAAAGAAAATCACCAGTGAGAAAAGATACAAAAGATTTTTTTTTTAGGTTGAAATACTGTACATTAATTTCTTTCTGACACATTATATTCTTGAGCCTTAAACAAGAATATGACTAGTGTTATGAAAACGCATGCAATTTTAACATCTGAAATCCTAAGAACGATTTATTTCTAGCTATAACCTAGAATTTAATTGATGAGATAACCTTCCAAACGCATGGCAATTTTGTATCTCCCCCATGAATGGCTAAAAGGGTTACGCGTCAACGGACTAGGTAAGCAGGGAAGCGCACTCTGTTTCCGAAATTGTCCTCAGCAACCTTGTTCCGCCTGACGTCCTGATGAAGCCATTCCCATGCAGAAATACTCGCTTTGCCGCCTCCCCTAATTGGTTGCCTAGAGTTGCCAGCTCTAACATAATTAGACTGGGGCACAAAGGGGTTCGGGCTGTCACTGAATGTGGGAAGACATATGTCCCCGAACGCCATAAATGTCAAGTATTCCTACCAAATGCACCCTTCTGCTTTATGTGTCCAGGTATTTTGAATGGGTAGTGGAATGGTTGATGAGATAAGAGAGAGAGAGAAAAAATTTCAGATTCAAACTTTGTGGAGTTAAAGGTGTTATAAAAAGTTTGGGAAAGCAAAGTAAATCCAATTATTTGGTGATAATTGGGTTTATAACACATTTTTTGACAATCTCATCAGATAAAAGGATTTTATTTTTTGTTGTTGCAGTTGTAAATGAGTAATCTAATTGAATGTTTCAAAGGAAAAGGCCAACAGAAGTGTTTAGGCATTCACAATAAAAAAAATATAACGAAGGATTTTTTTAAAAAATAATATTTAAATACCGTATAGCATAGGTTTTAAGCTACGGCTTAAGAACTCAAAAAAGGAATAGTGGGGAAAAACCAGGTCGAGAAAATTCTGGTAACAATTTCTGACATCAACATCTTTGACACCTGCAGGCCCGGAATTAGAAATATATTTTTATTTTAAATATTCGTAGAGATTTACCATATAAATATTATGAAGCCATCATTATTATTAATGATTGCTACACTTTGTTGCTTTTTTATTTGTTTTGATATTGAGAAATAATTTTCTAAAAGAAAAATAAAATCGCAGTATTTTTTATTTCCCAAAAAAGAATTTTTGAAATTGTATATTTAGTATCAAACATAAGTTGAATTTAGAAATTTAAGTAAATCTTTCTTTAGAATACTATAAAAATACAGGAAAATACAAATTAACTTTTCTCAGAGATTATGAAATCAGACTTTTTATAACTTGAAAGGGGAAAGATATTTTATATTAATTGCCACCTAAAATTTGCGCATAGGTTGGAAAAAAGATAGGATAGAAAGCATAAACAGTAATGAGCAATTTATAAGAAATAACTGCAGATGCACGAAAATTAAAAGAGTAAATGAGCAGAAAAAACAGAAAAAAAATTTAACCTTGCGAAATAACATCTTTTGCAAAATACTTTTTAATTTCCTAAAGCCAATATTAAATATCAAGTTTTTTAGTATACGTTTTAAAATATTTTTAAATACTTCGAAAACCATGCTTACTAGTTAGGAGAGTTTCAAAAAACTTTGGATGAAAATCTAGATTAGCTTTTCTGTTGACAGAGAGAATGTTTCTGATCCAGTTCCAAAAACACTCATTTAAGTATCATCTTGAGAAAGATGCTTAACAATCAAGCGAAGTTCCATTAACTGCTTTTGAAAACTCTATAGCGGGCCTAATATTTAGCCACCTAGTTTTGGCATCAAATATAGCAGTCAACAGTTAAGATTCAGTTAATTAATACGATTGGTGGGGGAATTCTTTAAATAATCTCTCCTTAAATATTAATATACTACAAACAATTTCATATTCTGTAGTATTGTAACCGGAAGCGGGTAAGGGGATGTATGAATGCTCTAGATGCTCGCTTAATGGCTCTTAGAAAGAAACATTGATGAGTTAAAGTAATTTTTAAAAATAAGGAAAAAACGAAAAGGTCATATTAACCTTACAGCGCTACTTACTCTCGCTACGTCTGTATTCATGCCGTATAATTTTTTTTTATCACTGTAAAAGACCCATGGAGTATTTGCCTTTGTTATCAACTCAAAATTAAATTATTGATCAAGAAAATTCATTCAGAATATTATGCATAGAATTCATGTCTTATTTCGCAGGATTTTATTATATCTAAATTTTATATATTCACAAAGATCTGAAAAAAATTAATTGTTCCAACAATGTTTTATAATTCTAGCAATAGGAGCTGTTGGATTAGAGCAAAGAGTTTTACCTAAGTCTTAAAAATGTCTCCGACTTATGTATTAATAAATAAACAAAGATAAAAGTAGAGATGCTACATTAACATGAAGCTTCATGATGCATAATTTAGAGTTCCAATATGTAGCAGTACATTAATTAGTTACTACGATGTCATTTCAATTATATATGAAAAATAATCACAATAATTAACAGTTATTTAGAAAATGAAGACCGTCTAAGGGAAACAGATTTCATTGAAGTTGGAAATAATTTTAGAACAGCAAGAAAATTTACAGTCGCAGTTTTTTCAGAAAGAGATTATTCAATTTCTAGTTAAATTTAAGTGCCAAGTACATTCAGTAACGGCAACTTGAGAGGTACAGTTCATTCGATCGTTATGCAAGGTTATTTTGTTTGCTGTTGTAAGTACTGTCAGTGAGTGATTCGCTTTTCAGATTTAGAAACCTGGATGGATGACATCATATCTAATACACCTTAAGAAATCGGTCATATTTTTCAAAACTTTTTCTTAAATGATTTGAATTTTCTTCTTATTTGAAAGATCTGAAGTCCTCAATAGGTTCACTTTAGTTGTGTTGAAGTTTGATATTCGAAGGCTTTATTAAAATGCAAAGGCTTTATTAAACACGAATTGTGATCAGAAAATAAAGCTAACAAACGAGTTGGCACCCTCTGCTCGAACTTCTCCAAAATTTCGATAACAAAATTACTGTGCACTGACCCCAAATTAAATAGTATATAACAAATTAATCTTATATCTTTCTTGAAAAATTATACTCTTTCTCTTAAGAAGCATTTCCATATATCCTCATTATCTACAGATTAATAATATCTTAAGTATTTTATGACTGTAACTGGTGATCCAATGTTTAAAAACTCCTTTCAGAATCATAATTTACATGAATTTCTGAAAAATGGTTTTAATCTTTATTTAATTTTTTAAACAGATAGTTTCATACAAGCAGATTAATGATAAAATTCTATTTTAGACTATACATGTTTTGTTTTAAATTGAACTTATTATCATCTTTTTCTTATCTCTGATATATATATATATATATATATATATATATATATATATATATATATATATATATATATATATACAATCATAAAATTATTAAAACAATCAAAACACATTTCTTG
>JAPMOQ010055483.1:3078065-3128486 GCA_026543055.1 Argiope trifasciata | reverse complement strand
ACAAACAAGGAATTTATTAAATAATTTTTTAATCTTCAATAAGGGGGAAAAAGGGTGGGGCAATCAAAGATATAAGTAAATAAAGAAATTTCTTCAGCGAAAAAAATATGAGAAATTGTATAGTGAATTGACAAATCTATTTTCAATAGAAAAAAACCCGAATACAGAAATAAAATATAGAAATATAGAAATAAAATAATAAAATAGACCTACAGATGCTTCAGTATAGAAAAGGCATATTTTATTATTAGCTAGGGAAAAAAAAATTACAGCATCTGTAGCTGTTAACAATTAAAAAATCTATAAATATAAAAATTATTACTTTCTGTTACAAAATAATAATCATTCATTAAAGTGTATTACAGTAAGTTTTCAGTCAAATGTCTATATTTCAGAATATTTTTACATCCATCGCATACTTGTAAAATGTTAGAAGACAGCTGTATATAAATCAAACTTTGTTAAAATTGTTTCATCTTTCAGTACTTTTATTGCTCAGCTGTTTATATTTTGCTGATAAAAAGTTTTTAATATTCCAAAGCAGGTAATGTAATGCTTTGAAGGTTTTAGTTTTCTTAAAAACGTAGAAAAAGTAAAAAGAAAATCAAATTTATTAATTCATGAAACAAATATCCTTTAAAAAAAGAATAGAATGAAAGAAAGAAAGAATCAAAAATTGTTCATAATAATTTGTTATTATAAACTGAAAAGAAAGAATAACAGAATAATACTGAATAATTAGCTTACGACTCTTATAATTTAAAATATTTACGGTGGTACTCAAGGTAAGCAAGACAACTTTATACTTTAGAAGTAAATTAAAATTATCGAGGAAGATTTTTTTTTAAACAATAATTTTACTCATTATAGAAATTACATAAATAATGGCTTAAGCAGGTTTATAATAAAGACATTTTATCGCAAATATAATAAATGTATACAATTATATGATCTACTTTTACTTAATTCTGGTATTTATGCGAGTAACGGTATAATAAGTATTTAATTCTTTTCTTCAACAAAAGAACATGATGATTCATAAACATGATTTTGTTCTTACTCATAAACAATAAGAAATCACTAACTATCAATCCACAAAATACATTTTTTTCAATACCCGGAATTTCTTCAAGTTGAGAAATTATTGATATCTTTACACTAGATTAATACCTACAAAACCAAAATATAACGAATATGTTTATGCTAAGAAAACATGTTTCATTCACATTTTACAAAATAGCAAAATAAATTAATATGATAATTTTACCATCTCCAGAATTTGTAAAAATTTTTATAAATATTCAGACACATAAATAATTGGAAATAGATTCCTATCAATATTATATGAAAAATAAGCAAAATTTTCAGGAGGAATTAAAAATTTAAAATATCTTTCAGATTTATTTTCTTTTAAGTATCTTTGAATGCGAGCTACAGACATAAATCGGAACACTTTTTAATTAAATTTTAACCATTGATTTAAAAAAAAAACGGCAATCGTGCTACCATAAAATTCGTTATTTAGATCTTTAACAGAACTTCTCGACTGTAGACATGAAAATTTCAACTTTTTTGAAGAGGAGAGCAAGGAGGGAGATAATGCTATTTAAGGTGATAAATTAAAAAAATATATTAGTAGAAACTAATTTAAATTATACTGAAAACAAATGCATTTTCAAGCATTATGTTTAATGGTATAAACAAAACATTAGGCGTTTATTTACTTATCATTCATTCATCATCATATCTTGCAACTGAGCCCAAAGGAAAAGCTGAGATTGCCATAGGCTAAATCACAGTAAAATTTAACATTCACACTTTGAATTCAAAAATAATTATTATTAAAACTCAATTGTTCGGCAAAAAGAAATCACTTTTGATTTTCAGAAAATTTCCCTGGAATATGTTGAATTCGAGCAATTTACTTTGCTACTAAGCGAAAAACGATACAGATAAAGGCCTAAAAATTCAAAAAGGAATGACAGGACTTCAATCACATTTTATCGCAGTTTTAAAGAATGGTTCCGCATTAAATTTTAATTTAATTTTAAAAAGGATTAAAAAATTTTCGGCATGTTGAATAATCCAGTAGTAGTAAGATTTAATAATAAATAAATAAATATATAAATAAGGAGTATAATTTGCGACATCTGGGTAAAAAATTCCTTCAAATCCGAATATCTGTCATTGGTAGATAGTATTTATTTTCAAATATGATATAAATAATATACGATATAATGATAGTTTTTATAAAATACCAAATGGAAGATATTTTAAGGATAATAACAAAATTATTCTTATTTAATATCTGAATATCAATATTTTAATATTGTTTAATAATTTACAAAAATTTCTATCTATGAAGGTGCAAATCATCATATCAGTTGAGTGTATTAGTTAAACATTTAATTCAATGAAGAATTTTTGTATAATCTTAATAATAAAATATAAATTATTACAGAATAAAAAAAATATTTAAAAATTTTATACAACAAACAGTTTACTTATTTTGAATAGATTCGAACAAATAATATTAGGTCTCAAGTATTCGATGCAATATCATAATTTAAAATATGAATGCTAATGAGAGTTATTAGTAAGTAATCCATGAATTGCGAAAATTAAAATTGCGTTTAATCATTTTAAAGTTTAAAAAAAAGCACAGCAAATAATGATCTGCTAATACCTTACGGAAATTCTCATAACCCAATACTTCAAATAATTCAGGTGAAAAAATCTCTTTTATTATTCAAATTAAAGGTATTTAATGCTACAAATGATTATGTTACTATAAACTGCATTTAAAGAAAAACTAAAATGGAAATCATAATAACAGCATAAATATACATATTCAGCGTAGGCACTCACAATTTTTGTTCACATTAATTCAAAAAATTACAAATTATTTAAAATACTTCATTTTTAATTCCAAATTTGGAACTGTCCATAAATTTCTTTTATTTTTTAAGAAATTTGAATTTTATGTTTATGTTCCCATTATGACAAATTCATTCTGTATTTTAAAACACTTTTGCCTTTTACACTGAGACATTTCATGCCCGACTTGGTGATATGTACTCGACAGTAGGCATACCAAATTTGTTTATATGTAGCCTCATGTTTTCATGGAGTCGAGGATATATTACAGTCCTTCAGCTCGTGAGACTTGGATCCGTGCCAATATTTTTAGATACAAGTATGTTTCAGAAATGTCACGCAGAGTAACATTTGTATCAATTAGCAAACGCTTATCATTTTAAACCACAGGCTGAGAAACAGTAAATTTGGAGGTTTTTAATTATAATTTAAGTTTTATTTTCAAGTTTCATTTAAGTTTCAGTACAAACATCATTTTTCAGATTGTATAAGAGTATTTAAAACAATAAGAAAATTATTTATGATTAAATGGTGTTCCCGTTAAATCCTGAATCCGTAGACATATAATAATAATAAATTTGGACACTAATAATAACAATGAATTTATAAATAAGTCAAACAAAAACCAAAAAAGTAAGATGAAATAACCTTGATGACCTTGATAACAATATATCTTTTCATTTTCTTGTAAAGCATCAACTGCAACTTAACTGCAGAATAAGAGACAAAGATATTTTACTGAACGTAATATTTTTTAATGTTCTATATTATGAAACCTCTTGGTATTCATCAATATGCATTTATATATTTTCTAATATGCATTTATTTCGATTAACATAAACCATTTATAGCGTACCATTATAGCGTAGTAAACCATTTATTTCATATATGCATCTTATAAAATAATATAAAATTATGTAACAGTTTTAATTCATTTTAAATTAAAGGGTACATATACTTTAATCTATCTTTTCGATTAAAATCATATTTAGGATATAAATAACACAGATATCTAAAACTGACTTTTTAACGACTAATTTTAAAGAAAAAAATATTTTAGAGAGATGTAATGGAAAAGTTTTTTGGTAATATTATTTTTCAAGACGGAAACCCTTAATAAATTATGTTTATCCTATTTAATAAAAATATTCAAAAGCTTCTATATAGAAATAATTCTTTCTCCTTAATATACTATAAATGTATACTCCTTTTAAGCATACGATAATGAATGACACATTCTTTAAGGAATACATATTTCAGGAAGTGAATGTAAAAATATTAATATTATTCAAAATATTTGTCATTGGAAAGTCCTTTTTGCATGCTATGATAATCTGATCGTCATGTCTACATTTTATAGGAATATATAAATTTTATAAATCCTTATTTCCTGATTTGCATAAAAACATTAAATTCTGAATCCGTTGGTATATGATAAAACCGAATTTGGATAATAATAAGAGCAATGAAGTTATAAATACGTCAAACAAAGATTAATAAACGATTTGAAATTAAATAGTTAGTAAAATAAAGTGGAGTAATTACAAATACAAAATACTAGTGTTAATTCGATCTTTTTCCCATCAAGAATATGTCCTTGTTTTAAAACGCTCTTGCTATGCTCTTGTTATTTATAATTCAAAGCATGAAAAATATATAAATCACATAAAATATTTATTTTGAAGAGTCACATTTGCAGTTGTTTATTATACAAATTTCATTTAAAGTTTCTTCAAATAAATTCTCGAATTAATTTATTTTCATATTTGAAGGGGGGATGTGTTCTGAAATGATGAAAAATATTTAATTACAAGATTATATACCAAAGGAGATTTGATAACAGAATTTAGTTCAAATTTTCACGCAAGCTAATTTTTTTTAAATCATTTTTATTAAGAAATAATGACAGCAAAATGTATTTTATAGGTATCAATTTTCTAATAAAGTCAACTTTGAAAATACAGATACTGTATAGCAGTCATTTACTATTCAATTTACGAAAATATCTACAAATATCAATGAAAAATATTAAAATATGCTACAAATATTATAAAAATATAAATATAAACAGTTTTAGAAAGTTTCAGAAGTTATTAGTAATTGTTCTAAAAAAGGAAATTCCAAATCGGTTTCTTTAAAAAAATTATGATTTAGCTGAATTTTTTATTAACCTTCAAAAAGTGACAACATGTAATAGTTAATATAGGTACAATAATATACATAATAAATCTGATATAAACATGCATGATTTAGTTATAAAAATTCATGACGAAAACAAGTTATTGTACATCTTGCTTTTTATATATTACCTTATTGTGTCTAAAAGCTTTTTTTCTATAAGTTATCATAAAGTATTAAATATATATAAAAATCTTATTTAAAGATTATTTAGAAATGTCTTTAATGTCCAGTTCGATTCAATATATAAATTTATAAACCGATAATTTCTTGGTTATAACTACAAACAAACAAAAATGTATTGTACGCAGCTTTAGAAAAACAGCATTTTGCTAGCATACATTGAGTTAATATTACAAAATTCTTGCGGTTGTTCATGGACTTATTAAAATAAATTACAGAAAGAATTGTTTGAATTTTGTTTAACAAATTCTAAACATAATATGAGTATTCAAAGCTTAATTATAAAAATCAATGTATTATAAAATCATTCATAGAAAATAAACAAATTTAAAAGACATTTTTTTATTTGATAGCTGTTAATCATTTAATTTTATATATTTAATAACAATATTCAACATTGTTATAACATTCATTCAATAAGGTTTGAGAGAATTCTTGTTGTGAATATTACCGCTATCTGCATTAAATAGAAATTTACCTCCTATGTCTGGTCTTAATAACTTAAAAACTGCTTCAAACAATCTTTATACAATCTAAAAATATGATCATTTTTCTGTTTATTTAAAATCAAATGTATGAATCCTACGTCGATACAAAATATCAAGCAAAAGATAATGCGTCATGAAGTAAACTAAAAAATAAATAAAATGTGCATGCTGAAGAATATTGAAATGCAAGTTGGTGAAGCATTAAAAAAAATCGTGACGTCACGACTAGTGTCATTTTCAAGCCTTCATTCATTAAATCACACATAGAATTTGTAAATTACCCTACGCCGACGCATATCGCAAAAAGGCAAGCTCTCATTGGACAGGAATCTATTATGACCTGTGCATTGCCAGAGATTGACGGGTTGAGAACCAATGGCCTGCAAGCAAAGACATGAAGCTAAAAGCTATAAACAACAGGTTATCTCCGGATGGCGACTACAGAAGCGAGTTCGTCTTTTATTTAATGGACAGAAGAAACATCAAAATGCTTTAAAACCTAGACAGGGTAAATTCCATCGTAATGGTTGAACAGAACAACCCGTAGTGTCTTGTTTGCTGCAAGAGACTAAAGGCGCAAGTTTAAACCCTATCCATCCGTTAGGCCTAACTTTTGTTTCAGCAATCTCCAATCGATAAATTTGAGCATCACTAGATGAAAATCGATTAAAAATACATCTCGGAAGAGCTAATTGTTGCAGATCTCGCAGCTTCTTTGTTTAGAATAGCTGTTAGCTGAGTGAACGGTCGATTGTGCTCGGGATTGCGTTAGGCCTAATTGTTGGAACAGCCCAGAACGCCTTTTTCGATTTCTGGCAAGGGGCGGTACATCCACAGCGGGGTTTCTGTCTCCAACCATTTCGAATGGACTCGGGAGCACTTGCTTCTGGTGGAAAAATTCAATAAGGTAACATCATCATAATGTATATCTTTGAATTGCATTATCTCTCCCCCCCCCCCCTCCATCCTCAAATGCCACAGATATACTTCTAGCAAAACAAGTAACTTATTCTTCATCTGAAGATGCAAATCTATTGAAAAAGAATGCCTTTGCTTACAAGTGCACAATTTTTTAAGAATAAGCAAGAGAAAATTTAATCAATGATTCTCTTAGAATGACCATATGTTTACCTTTTAAGATAGTTATACTTATTTGCTTTACAGCAAATTACACAATAATAATCTAGTTATTTACTAAAGCACAGTTTTGCAACATTGTATTGACCTATTATTTGCCGTTTAAATTATATTCTAATGAGACGCTTAAGTAAAAGGAAATATGCAATGATAAAGACATTTTACAAGTTATACGTCTATTACGATGGAGAAATATGAAAAACAGGCAATTTTCTTTAGCAATTTATAAAAGAAGTCAATTAATCATTTTTTTTTTAATAAGCGAACAGAATTATGGCAACTTTCAAACATACTAACAGCATTTTTATGTAATGAGGGTACACAAAACATAGAAACTTATATATTCCCTTAAAAAATGTTTTCGGAAATAATATTTTTCATGCTTTATAAAGTTATTTATTTTATTTTATGGGGTGAAAATAGAAAAATAGCATATGATAATGTGAATTGTATAACATAGTAAAGATAAGCGGTTTCTACAATGTTAACTAATTTGTTATATGTTATAAGATTTATTTGCAATGTAGTGTTAAGGTCAATACATACAATGATTGAAATTTTAATGCATATCTTATTGAAATTACTGTTATTTTCAGATCATCTGATAACATAATTCATGAAAATTGATGATAATTTTTCATGCTGAATTTTTTGACTAAAAATACCAAATTGTATTTTAGCATTACGTAAATTAAGATTTAAGAATACCATATTTGTAATTTATTTAATAAAAGCATTTTTTAAAGTAGAACTTTACGTGGTGCGTGATGAAATTTGTTAAATTAAAGTTTTTTATGTAACTATAATGCATTTTTTTATACATCGGGAAATACGATTTAAAACAATCTATTTGAAATCACTTGAAAATGATATTTTAAAATTATTTTCAAAATTTTATTCAACTAAAATGTATAAAAATATCAATGAAAAACAAAACAATTGCATATAAAATTAATATTAGTTATGAATCACGATTGTTTGTTTATATGCTATAAATAAATTTCCAAATTGGGAATTTAAGCGCACTATAAAATAAGAATTATGTTTGTACTATTAATATTTGTATGAACATCAGAATTTCTAATTTCTGCCGCTTTTCGTTTTGAATCTTATTAATTGAAATAAGTGCTATAGCATTTCTTACCGTTTTCAATAACATTATTTATAACAAAAAAAATTCCAATCTTTTACACATAACCATAATTAATAATAGAAATTAGGATAGTAAGATTTCAATTAACGGCTTATTTTACCTAATTAAACGTAACTGCATTTTAAAATATTTTATGAGAGATAAAACAGGAAAATTAACAAGCCTTAGAAATTGCAAAAGCAAAAAATATTTTACTTTATAGAAAAAAGGCGAAATATAAACGCCAGATAGTTATTTCGTCTTAAGTATAATCATTGATAAATTTAAGCATATCCTTTATTATTATTATTGTTATAATTTTGAGATGATGATATACTGTTGTGGATATGTAATTGTTTTTGACTTTAAAAATTTACAGTGGTCATTATTCCTGCATTCAATAAAAAAATAAATTGATCAAATCATAATGAAACATAAGTTTTTAGAATATTTCTATTTCTATCCCCTGAAATCATAAATTTGTTCAAAAATATGTTTTTATTTATTTACTTTTTACAAAATTAATGAAAAGATCAATGAAAGATCCAAAAGTACCATGCCTTTTTAAAAATTAAAAAAGTCTTGCATAAAACTTTTCTTTGGGTAAAAGGAGAAATTACAGTAATAAAAATATAATAAATCATTATAAAAATAAAATAACCTGATAATTTTTAATTGATGGTTATACCAGCGCAGTAGAATCGAAACTTTAAATGCATTTTTTTAAACAGTATTTCAAACGGAATATCAACAACAAAGCTTAAAACAGCCGAAATATATAATTCAAAATGAAGTTTTAAATAATTTTCTTACTTATAAGTTTTTAGTCAATAATCAAATTGAAATCGGTTTCACAATTTTTGCTTTTAGCTGAATCATTTTTTCATTGTATTTAGCATAATATGCTTATATATTTGTATACCAACATTTCTATTTGTATAATTCCGCTGCAGTTTTATATTAATGATAATCATTTGAATATTAATATGGCAAACACTTTAACTGTAAATCAAAATTTATTGAGGATATAACATTTCCAATCAAGGCTCTACAAACAAATGAATAGTTTTTTTCTTGTTTTCATAAAAATTGTTTTCAATATTATTTTTTAATTAATACTATTCCATATATTTTTAGCATTAATTATTTTAAGTTCAATTATTTGATTATCATCAAAATAATTAGAATTTCTCATGCACTCTGATTTGAGAAGACAATATTTGTAATATATAATTGTAATCCAATATATAATTGTACCAAATATATAATTGTAATCCAATAAAATTTACATCTAGTTAAAATCAACTCAATTCTTACGAAAGGTCATTTCACAATGAAGAACTATTTGGTCCATTTGGAATATAATATTATAGGAATAAAAGCTGATTTCTCTTCATATTTGATGTACAATTAAGCTAACTCGATTCCAAAATCATATGATTGAATCCCGTTTGATTATATATATATATATAAACGATGTGTTTACAATTGAAGCTGTATGATCATGCAACGCAATACAAATCCTTTAAAATATAAGAATTATTTATCGAATCACTGTAAATTAAACCGATAATATTACGAAATGAGGAATTCCGAATTTATTGCATACGTACGAAGAAATCTTATTTTGAAACTTTCAAAGCCGTTCTTCAATCAACCCTAAACAACAAAAGGCAATTTAATCAAATTTGAAACTGAAATACATAAATACTTCATAAAAAATTAAATAGATTGATTAGATTTTGTTGAATTATGCATTTCAAACTAACAATTTATTAATGCTTTAATTATTTTACTTTTCTAGTATCTATTAAGATGTAATCTTTTGCTTGAAAGTCAGTCTTGCTTTTATAAATAGATCATAAAACACGCGAGATATTTAGATTCCATGAAATCTTACAAGCGGATTTATAGAATTTTATTTACTAATTTCATTTTAATTCATGACTTCAAAAACATAAAATTTTTGATAGCATATGATGAATGATTAAAACGTATCATGAACCTTTAAACGTTTGAAGAGAATTTACTTTATTTAAAATACAATACAAATTTGTTACTGTACTGCGAATGTTAATGAATCAGAGGCATTAGAATTCCTTTCAAAAGATTCATATATTAAGATGTCATCTCTTTTTTTTATTTATTTTTTATTTAACAAAACAGAAGCGCATCAGTGTAATGACATCTTTGTTTAAAACTACTTACAATGTTTATCTTTTGTAGCTGAAAAACAATTTTTTTATACATAATATGCGAATATCTATTACTATATACAGAGTTCTATAAAATGTCGCGCAGCTGCAAACAGTGAAGATATTTCATTAATTTATTCATAAGAATTTTTATGTGCTTATGTTAATTTAGGAGTCAAAATGAGTTGATAGGAAACAAAAGTGACAGTTACCAATATAAAAAATTAATATTTAATAATTAGTTTTGAATTATAAATAATACATATTGGGGGATTTTAATATAAAATATTAATTTACATTTTGTTCAAACCATGCAATCGCTATTTTTTTTATTACGTATATTGATTAAAATTCTCAACAATTATAAGTTAAGATGTGACACATATTTGGACTTTTTAAAAAGTTGAGCTGCATAAAATTATCAAGTGTTAAAAATATATAACTGAAAAATAAAATAATAAAAGCTAATTGGACATTAGTATGAATAAATTCATGCAAAAAGGTATGGGTCATTAAAAACCTTTTAAAACATTGTAAACCTGAAAGAAAATTAATCTGCTCAAAAATTCGTAAAAATTCAATGTAGTGTGAAATGCTTGCGCTAGAAAAGAAAATTATCAATATACAGTAATTATAAATTTTAGAGGCTCCCAACAAAAAATTCTTGAAATTAAAAATTACATGCAATCTTGACAAAAGAACATACAAATGAACAAAGAACGTTGAACCTGTAAAGATTTCTCACAAATCTATGAAAAGTATATCTATTTCAATTTTGCATTGAATTTTAGAATAACAATTAAAGTTGTTGTTCGTCTTTACCAACTTTCACTTTTATTCATCATTTTTTTTTTAAATTTCTAAGCTAACGAAATTTTTAAAATTTTGTTGTATAATTAATAATGAAAAAAAATACAAATATATAGATGGGTGGACTTGTCAGTTTATGTTTATAGATTGTCTAAGTAAAGAAAAAATTTTACAGTAATATATGAAAAAATTCCTATAAACACGTTTGAATTAAATTAAGAAAAAGTTGTGATAAGGACTTCCACAATTTCAATTTTTTTACAATATAATTATAAAACTATTTTTACGTGTTACTGTACTACCTACTGTTTTCAATCTTCTCAAATTAAAGCAAATGAATTTTAAAAAGAAAAGGAAAGTAGCCATTTATAAAAATATGGACAGACATAACTCAGATTTGAAACAAAAAATATTTTCATAAAAGATGAATTTTACAAACAATTTAAAATAAAAACACCAAAAAGTAAAATAATTGATATTAATTAAACAATAAAATAAATGAATTTATATTAAAAGGTCTTAGGGTAGTAAAAATATTGTTGAATATTAAAAAATTGTAGAATTATCATCCACCAAAATGTGTCATGTCTGTAAAAAGAAATTTGTTTTCAATATCCTTGTGATATAAAAGACCATAGGGAACCATTTCATTTCTGTTTTTCTTGCCATAAAAAAAACTTTCTATCTTTATTTCTTCCTTATTAAATTTTAAATACATTTAAATTCCCGCCAAGCAAATTTTCACAACTAGGTTGAAAATCACAACTTAAGGTTTGAGTAGCGGACATTTTTACTAAGTGAGGTTTATGCATGGTATGTTAAGTTTGTCAAGGAATGAAGAAACAAAGAGGAAAATTCAAAAAAGAAATTGCTTTAGTACAGGATTTATCGAACTAATATTTTGGCTACATGAGCAATTCGTTTGTGAAAATGTGCTTCCATGATATGACATTTAAACACGTAGTGTAGTAAGTACCCTTAAGTTTTTTTCGGTGAAGTTATGTACAAAAAAATCTGACAGTCTGTTTAAAAATTGGATTTTCCAATTGCTTACTATGTTTTGTTGCGAAGAGTTAATGAAGAGTCGCTTGATTCTTAATAAATCATTTAATAGATAACGCTGTGAAATATTCAGGGATAACAAATTAGAAAAATATGATCGTGAGAACATGTTGCGTTCGTCACTTCTAATGCGATACATTATTTCAGTGACAATGATTGATTCCTTTCGTTCAAGGTCAGATAACTTTCACACAGATAACTACATCAGCGTCGTCGTAATGCATAATACGATTTAATAAAGCATGACAAGGAAAAAAAACTATATTTTCATAAATGTAATTTTGTTTCTGATATCTTGATAAAATACGAATTTACCAATATGGTCTCACCATTTTTCGATGCGATTCAGTGTAGAAACTGTTAACTAATGCTAGATTATAAGATGTCTAGTGGCAATTAAAGAAAATTCTAAATGTTGCGTATAATTAAAATCCAACAATTTTCAAATGCTTAATCTTATCTTGCAACTTTTTATGTGCAGTAAAATTTAAACATTTTAGTGGTTAACTTTTTTAGAAGAATAAAAAATGTTGTTAAACTATTTTGATAAAATACTCCAAATTTAAATTTAAGTTATTTAAAGGTCACTAATGGTATTTCATAAAACCCAAAACAATTTCAATTCGATCATTTTATTCTGAAATTTTAATTTTTTATTCTAATCTACAAATGTAAAGGACCAATGATTTCATTCCTCCATCGATTCGCACATATTTTTATAACAAATATCTAAAGAAACATTAACAAGGAAGCAAACATTAATGATAAACTTTATCAGCTTTATCGATAAATGCTTGGCATAAAGTTTGTAAATAAATATCATTTCTTATGAAACTATATATTAGCTTTGAATATTGTTCAGACTTCTAAATTTTAATTAATATATTTTTAAGAGCATCTATTAAAGTAGGAAATACTGTTGAGAAACAGTTTTTATTCTTATAAATTGCAAAGAAATAAGAAGCATGTGAAATACTTTTAAATATTTTTTGCACATATTCACATTATAAAACAGAAAACGTCTGAGTCCCAAAACAATTAAAAGTCTTTTCATCTTAATTTTATCTGAATCTATTTGAAAGAAATTCGAACTTTTCACAAATATTGAACGAAATAATTATTAACTTTTATACTTAGACGGCGTAATGCTATTTCTGCTTTTAATTCAGATTATATTAACAGTACAAAATAATTATTGTAAACTAAATATTAACTGTACAAAATACTTATTTTAAACTAAATATTAACTGTACAACATAATTATAACAATTTCATAATTTTCCATCCCAATATATGCTTACATTTTCAACAATTTATCTCAAACTATATATAACTTCAATTCTTAGTAAACAATGCCATCAAAAAGAACCTTACTTACATTCATCAATCTTTTGTTGATATCCGAAAAGGTTCACCATGGTAACATATTTAAGAACATCACTTATGGATCCACAGAATATTTGCTCTGACCATCTGACTGGTTTAACTGCACTGCTAGGAAAATGGTCAGTAAAGCAAGTGTCCCCTGCTGCCCTTCATCTGTCAATCACCATCAAAATACTGACATTTGGAAATGGTGCCTACCAATTTTGTCCCAGCCAATGGTCTAGCAATGGACCCTGCATGGTGGGAGTTTTATGGACAGCATATATTTGCCAGAAGCCTGGGGTTAAAAAGGCCCATCTCCATATGTGTCATTCTTCAATAGAAAAGTTTAGATTTATGGTCCCGTTACGAATAACATTAGGATATCAATGATATACCTTCTGAATTCCTGTTTTTATTAGGGATATTAAGGACTTTTACAATTGTTGAAATAATATCTAAAAGATTATACCGCCTTTTTAAAAAAATAAAAATTGATTCTGTCTTAATTATTTCTATTTTGTCCTGGCTCTTATATTTATTTTCCGTAAGTTCATGTTTGTGCGTAATATTTTATTAAGGCTGCATAAGTTTTTAGAAAATTGTCTGTTTCAAAGAATACATAGTCATTATCTGTTTTTTTTTTTTTTTTTTTTTTTTTTTTTAATGAGTTAACAAATTAGATGCCGAGAAAGGTATGTCTCTATATGTCTCTGTCCGAGAAAGATCTGTTAATCCACATTTTTTACGAAAATAACGCATTGTCAGAAATTAGATACGATTAATTCAATTAAATTGGCCATCATTCAGTTTGTTTCCACCAAGCGCGTAAACCTCATGAAAATGCCTAATCGGCAAATCTACTAGTGATATTGTTTTCAACCTAAATTGGAAATCTGCCAATTTTTTTGTTTATTTTTATTTTCAAAGTTCTTTTAGCTCAGATAAGGATCTATCTATTCAGATGTTACCTCATCTGGGGAAAACATGCTACATTTAAGAAGCGACTTCATAAATAGTTCTTGCGATGATACAGTTTCTTCAAATTTAAAAACAGTTCATTTTTTCCCATATAGACAGACATGTGGACTTTCTTTTCATTAAGCATATTTTGACTTAAATTTTCCAGTAGACCACTGATACGCACAAGATCTCAAATCTATCAAAGTTCAAAAAATAAGTGAAAAAGTGAAATGCGAAAAAATAAGAGGGGACTGGCATAACAGTAAAACCAGCAGAAAAATTAGCATAGAGAAAAGATGAAAATGCCAGTTATTTAATATTTGAATGTTAAATTTCATTTATCCTTACTGAATAACAAAGATTTAAAAAATGTTTTTTGATGATAGATGCTTATTTTGATTGTGATTTTAAGCTGGACAAATTTCCGTTTAGTTTGTATTTCGGCAGAACTATTAAAGTTTTTATAACGAACATGATAACAGTTTTACTAATTCCTTAACCCCTTCTTCAACTATTTCAAAAATTAAATTTCGAATATGTTCTTTTACATGCTTTTTTAACTGTAGGTGCACTAAATACCTATTCAGAAAGAATTATTCGCTAAAGTATTTCATATTGACTCAGTTATGATATTTATAAGCAAATAATAATCTATATTAAATTGACATAACGTTTCGGATAGTCCAAAAAATTTCCAAATACAAGCTGTTTATAAGAGATATGGGGACGTGGAATCCGGTTTCCCTCCTCCTTCTTAAAACTTTCAAGAATAATTAAATGTATTCATTGATTTGATTTTTTTTAAATAGACTTCAGCAGTATTTTGTTGGTCTAATTTTACTTCACAAAATGTATAATAATCCGAATATTTTATCTGATTCAACACATTGTACACGAACCAAGCTGAATGAAAACCCTGAAATGTAATATTAATACTTTCTTAAATTCTAGCTTGCTTTTTTCTGGTTAAATACTTTGTCGGAATAATTTTATATATTATTTTTTGTTGCATTTGGCAGTCAAATATCTCCTAACACTACTCGGATTGAACTTAAGAAAAACTTATTACTTTATATCAAAATATCATGCGAACTTAACACACTTGATTGAAATTTTCTTCAAAAGTATTTTTTATTTACTTCTTTTCTTACCATTGTTGATGTATCACTTTTTTTAACGAAAACTTTTTCTGAATTTCAAAAAAAAAGAAGAAAAAAAAAAGAATTACAAAAGTCTCTTATTGCTAGTATAGAGTAACGAATGAATGAAATATTAAATGCTCCTTCTTATTTTCTTATTATCTATATTGTTAAGATTAGCAACGAGATAATCAATCTGCATTCAGACATCCATTTTTAAAATGTGAGTTGCATTTTAAGAAAAGTCTTCAGGAATTTGCATTTATCTTTTTAAAAATTCTATCCTGTGCACTGTCATGAAAATTTAGAACTATTTATTTATAACATCATTTTAAACATTATTGAGATTTAGTAATCAGTATTCAAAGGCATCCATTTTTAAGAAATAA
The DNA here is from genome assembly GCA_026543055.1 of Argiope trifasciata. Taxonomy (NCBI): domain Eukaryota; kingdom Metazoa; phylum Arthropoda; class Arachnida; order Araneae; family Araneidae; genus Argiope; species Argiope trifasciata. Next base: position 3,112,568 of record JAPMOQ010055483.1, on the reverse strand, counting down.
TCTGCAGGCAAAAAAATAAATGTTGTTATAAAGCATGCGTATTTATATATTTCAGTATCTGCTTAAAAATTCTACCCAATACACGGCAGCTAATATATGGAAAAATATCGCATTTTATTCATACTCCCAAAAAATAACAGATTCATAAAAAATATTTAAAGGATATTATCTCCAAGCTTTACGATTATTTAATCGGTATCGTATTAAATTTATGCTTTCATTACATGAATTGAATGGTAAGAAGAACATTGTACAATTTGCATACATTATAAAAATAGAGACAATTTGTAATTATATCATTTATTAGATATCTTAAAATTTTTCAAAAAAGGAATCTTTAGACTTATCAACTTGAACTTTATTGTAGCATAAATGAATGTCATCTTTCACATACGCAAATGAAAAAAATATTTAAAAAATGTATAATTTTAAGCGAAAGTAAAGCGTTTTACAACTGCACTTGATATTATTATCATAAGCCAAATCATGCTATCGTCCATAAATTCTACATTGTACTAAATGAAACCATAAAAAACGCCACGTATTTTGCATAAATTACAAAAACACTGAAAATTTGGAATCAAATAATTTGTTAGATATCTTAAAAATTTGCAAGAAAATATGAAATAGTGCCTTATTATAAGATAAATGAATGCACACAAAAAAATTATACCAAAAATATTATCTCATATAAATTTAAAAAGAAGTTTCTTTTTTTAAAAAAATTATTTCTACTATATGTGATACATATTTTAAAACATGCGGAGTATTAAAATGAATAATAAATGAGATTATATGGCTAATGTATCAAAAATATGAAAAGATGAAAAATGTGAAAAAATATTTAAATTTTCTTTTGGGAATTAAACCTCTATAATCCAAATTCATGCAACTTGATTTAACTGTAACTTGTGATATGATAACTTTCAAAAAAATTAAAAATATCAAAATTTTTTATGGTAAAAATTGAAAAAGATCACCACATATCCAGTTTGATGCAATGAAAACTGCTTAGTTGATCAAAACAAACTCTGTATCCATAGAAAAATCATTAGATTGTGATCTTCACAAGCTCTTGCACCTACAAATGAAATATCGTTTTATAAATAAATTCCGAATTCACTAACAGCACATAATTATTATATAAAAATAATAATTTAATCGAATTGCTTTTTTAAGAGAAATATTAAAATCGTCGAAATAACTTAAATTTTGTCGATCGGAATACGAGCAACAAAATAATACGATTCAGTGAAATTTTATTCACGATAATTGAAGAAAATAAATCTGTTAACAATAATAGTGTATATATATACATATCGGAAAACAATATAAGGTAGACGTATGAAAATATTAAAGAAATGCATCAAAGAATTAATGATATAGTCTTTAAAATTTGTGTAAAAGATGTGTTGATTAATGACACTTATTTTAGTTACACTGATTTTTAAATTATTCAAACTTTTCTCAAAGCAGTAGTGATTTGTTAATCATGTATTAATTTTTAAAAAATACTACGGATTGCAAGTTATTTATTTTTACAAAAAATTATCATTGAAATTTTGCTTTTTTCAAAAAGAAATATTCAGTAATAACAAACTTAGGTTTCATTTTTTATGTTGTTACCATGGATATTTATTTGAAACACAACAAACTGTTGATTATTTGTAAACAAACCCGCAACAATGTGAGTTATTCACACCAGATATTTTATTATCGTTATTACCTGAGTGTAAGTTTCCGAAAGATTGTATGTTACAAAAAATTTCCCTCGTGAAGCATGAAAAATGAAACTAAAATTTTTACATGACAAATTGATAAGTACAATGAGTTGCATTAGAATATTTATACTGTTTCCATTTTTAAAAAGAAATTTAAAGCACTGAATTTCAAGTTTTTGACGTTGTTTTTATGAGCTACACATAATCATAGTACAGATACATTTCTTCCTCATGAGTTTGACATTGTTCTTATCAATTACACATCTTAATACGAAGTTTTTTCCCTCTCAAGTTTTTCGCTCATATTATTGTATCTCATATTTAAAATACGTGAGCTTGAATTCATCCTAATAATTTTCATTTAAAAAAGTAAACCAACAAAAGCAATGTGAGCACGGTGATAATTGTAGACAACTCGATCAAAAATAATTTGTTTGCTTACTTGTTTTTGCATTGACTTTTCTTACCATTATACATACGATTAGATTTTCGGACTAGAATCCATGTTGTCAAATAATTATAATCATTTTTGTTTATTAATATATTTTCAAGTATTCCTCTCTTTCACCTTAGTGAGTGATAAGCAAAATCTTTAATTTGCTAACATTTTCTGAAACGAAACAAAGATAAAACACACATACATATTTAATAAATATGGTTTCAGATATGTTTCCTTTCTATAAATATTTTTAAACAATTATTGCAATAACATATTTCGATTATGCAAGAAATAATTTTAAAAACTTATTCATTTATCTTTCAAAAGTTTGAAAAGATATATTTTAACTTATTCGTATAGTATTGCAGTAAGATATAACTGTATATATCTTACCTTGAAAAAGAAATATTATTCAAGCCTAGAGACTACATTATTCTCAATCCATTTATCGGTTCGATTCTTATTTCGTAAATGTATGCATCATCTTTCAGCCAATCCTTTATGAATACCTACTCTTTGTTATATCCGCTATGTATTTAAATAGATTTCTCAGCGAACGAACTTGCATGGGAATTGTATGATATCGCCTACGACTGCATTGGACTTTGATCTGTAGTAGACACAACACACGCATCCAACGATCGCCTCTATCTATGCAATGTCACATCTTATAAAAAATAAGTAAAAGAAATGAGAAAGTATGATACGAGATGCTCAAGCAGATAAATAAAATCTGAGTATTACTGTTTCTTTTCTTTTTTTTCTTTTCTTGTGATTATGAAGCTTTTCAGCCTTTTAATTTTTTTAATGATAATTTATTATATTTGTAGCCAAATTTCCAAATGGTTAGAATTGAAAAGAGTGTTTCATGTCAGATACATGAACAACAGATAATATTTGATGACATAATATGGAATGTTTAATTGTTTATTCATGTTAATAACAAATCCTTAAACTGTACAACTTAAAATATATATATATAGCAAACCTAAGACCATGACTAAAAAAAATAACATACTGCACTACAAGTTAAAAATTATTTTAATTACATTTTTGATGTTATTGCACTAAGTGTACTGTTATGAAATGCTCCATTTTATTCCAATTAAAATGAAAGTAAGACTTATTCAACATTTTTTTTATATTTAGAATTTTTAAATAATCTATTTCAAAAATGAAAAACTTATAGAAACATATAATGGCATAGTCCACTTTTATTTAAAAATTTACTTGCTGAGCAATGAATATTTGCAACAGGAACAAAAAAAGTTATTTATCTACTTTCTAGATCGCGGAAAATCCTTTTATAAATAAAATCTTGAAAATAATGTTAATAAATCGATATGATTTTGAAAATTAATCAATCAAATGAAAATCAGGAAGAGTCAAATTTTTTTTTTAAATAGCAGGAGTTTTTTATCCACGAAGTTTTAAAGATAACCGTTTTCGAATGGTAAAAGATTAGTATTCAAATTATTTGAAATTTATAGTCGAGTTTTTTAACGTTTAAATACTTTTCATCTTTAGATGCTTCGAATAATTTAGAAATAAAAATTGTTTCTTTAACATTTCAAAAGTGCTAATTTTTCCTGAAATACTAAGATTATAAATAATATTATCTTTCCAAAAATAAAAATTATATTTTACAAAAAATGTTAAGCAGTAATTGCACAGTAATTATTGATAAATATTTAGTACATTCGGCATGAATGTCATAATTTAACTAAATAAAAACATTTGCTTCGGTTAAACTAATTTTATGTAAAGCAATCCCAACTTTTTAAAAAATAATCAAATATTCTTCAATTAAAACACATCTTCTATTGATTTTAATATTCTTAAAGCAAGCAAAGGCATAAAATAAAACAAATTTGTATAACTATATTTTTTATGAACGAATTATACAGTTTAATAAGTTTTGTTTGTGTTATTCTGATTACGGTTAATGGTCCTGCAAACTCCTTTAACTTATCTATTAAAAGCATAAAACTATATTATTACAATCGATATAACAACCTTTTTTGTACATATTTCATATGCTTTTTTTAATTTAATTTTATACTTGGGAAATGTTTAGAATTTTTTCGAAAAAAGAAATCTGACTTTATTATTTTAAACTCAAAGTCATCCTTATCAGCATGTTTAAATTAATCATTATCTGACAAAATAAATTGTTTTTTTTTTTATAATTTAAAATAAACGCATAGTTCTTACGCAATATAGTTACTCAATGATCTTAGTAGCTTTGAGACTAAATAAGATAAAGAAAAATAAGCATTCGATACATTTTGATACTCTCTAAACATTGTTGTTTACCAGCTTCCCATATTCTTCTATTTATATTCAGTTATAAATAAATACAGTGTAAAAAAAACATTGATTTCATGTTTGATATTGTGTATTTTTGTTTACAGAAACAGTATTCTTTCCTCTTAGATTTATTGTTAATTTGCTGAAGCATTGTATTTGAAACAGGAAATAAGCCGGCATCTTTCTACTTTTTTTTTTTCTTTAATAATGTACTGTTAAATTTCATTTTTCTGAAACTTATATTGTTTTTAAAAGATGTAAACATTATACGCATCATTTTTCTCTTTTTCTTTTAATTGAATCAATCTAATGCAATTTTAGTTCTTATCTAATGTTAATTGGTTTCATCTAGCGACTGTGCACTTATTGCTACGATTAATTGGAAAATCTATTTATATATCTATTTATAAACACTATAATAAAGAGTTACTATCCAAAAGTCTGATAAACAAGCAAAAAGTATGTGCAATATTATTGTATAAAAGCATGGCAAACACATTTTTATCCTAAAATTGATTTTGTCAAAAGGAATACGTAGAAATATATTGATTCACTGTCTGGAATAAAGTATGTTTATGTAAAAAAATAATAACGTAAAAAATCTTCTTCTAACCTTTTTTTTTTTTTTTGCATATTTAATCTTACCTAACTTGAAGTATTCTTATACAATCTGAACTCATTCTGTACATTGCGATGCTAATTTCTAAAAAATTCTTTGGTAAACCAGTGATGAAGCTTCAGATAATCCCGAATTTATTTTGAAGATTAATAAGGAAATTGCCATAATTAGTCATATATCTAATCATCGTCATTTTTCTAACATAATAAATACACTTTTGTCCCTTAAATTTAATGCACCAGAAGTGAGGCATATTACATGATACATAGAGTTTTGAATTTTTCCTCAGCGTCGACGCACGAGAAAAAATTAAATTGCGATTAAAAAATTAAAAATAAAGAAGGTTGCAAATAATAATAAAAGAAAATAAATTTTTCATGAAGAATGATAAAGAAGAGGTATTTACATTTGAAGATAGTCAAGGTTACAGTCAAACAAAAATAATATTTGATTATTCATGAATAATTGCAAAGTGGATTTTTTTGTTTGATTAGGATCTAAAAGAAGGAGCGTCGGGACTTTTGCATTTTTATAAATCATTTTGTATGCTTACTGGCATCGTTTACAAAAGTGCTTTTGCTCATATTTTTTAATCCAATACCAATCTTAAGATAGTTACATTTTTTTTCAAATACCTGATTATTGTGAGTTAAAAGGTGCGTATTATTGTTATCAAAAAGTATTTAGAATGCTTCATTTAAAATACAATTTATAGTAGCTATCATCTGTTAACTTTTATCGAATAATTTTGTGAAATATGTTAAAGTTAAAAATAAATTTTATTTTCTCATCTAAAAACACATTTTTTTAATGCGATACGAATTTTAATTTTGTCCATTTTCCAAAATAGTTATCTTATTCAGTATGCATAAAAATTACTTTACGCAAAGTAGTTCTTGTTTTTCGCAGTTTGAAATGTGAAAAGCTTATAAAAATCGACTGCTTATCAAAAGCAGACATTTATTTATGGGATAAAATGTATGATATTGGCAGAAAATCCGTCGGAGATAAATCACATTCTGGAAAACGATCCGCTTCGATTCATTATCAATATATTGATCAGAACAAAGAATTGGTATTAATGATCATTGTTCAATAATTAGAGACATTCTTCAACAAATTCTTATATGGAACAACAAAAACTGTGAAGATAAACAGCTCATTAACTTTGCAGCATGAAAATCCTCTTTCCACAGTGCTATTATGATTCGTGAATGTTGGGCAATCATCAGTAGAATGCTACTAGTTCTGTTTTCATCTGATGTGTCACCATGTGATTTTTTTAATTCGTATTCCAAGATTGAAATTGTTTCTTCTTGATCATCATTTTGAATCCCTTAATACGGTAAAAAAAATCTCATTGAATTCTGAAAGAATTTTCCAAAAACGCATTCAAGGCATGTTGTGATGATTGGAAAAAATATTGGCAGAAGTGTATTGTAATCGAAGAATATTACTTGGAAACTTGTGCCATAAAATATGACACCTAAATTGATACTTTACATAAACTGGTTCGGTGTACTTTTTGATCACAATGGGGCGTGTCTATGTGTGTGTGTGTTTAACCTAATAAGCGAAATTTTCTATCTCCTTCAGCTATTTTTTTACGAAATTCAAATATTTTCTTTTATACTTCTGCTATTTTTTAACTAATCGCATTTTTAAAATAACAGATTCAGAAGCGTGCATATCTTGAAAGAGAATAAACAACATGTTTAAATCCGCTATATTACAATAGTATACAGTTTGAATGTAAAAAAAAAATACAGAGAGAAAAAAAAACGCTCAACTTAAATTATTATTCTGTCCAACACTCTCTCTTTCTCTCTCTCTCTTTATATATATATGTATATTCTTAATGACGCATTCGTTAATTTTATTCTAGCTTTTCCAATCCTCATCATTTAAAGATGAATTATCAATCAGTTATGAATTTTCAACTAATTGATTGTTCAGCTCTTTTGCTTATAAATATTCATAAAATATATAGTTTGAAATAAAATTTAAATCCTAAAATAATCTTTTTCAAGAAACATTTGGCAAGAAGAAGAGTGAAACTAATTAAATCAATTATTATTTTATTTTATTATATATGAATTCAGTATAGGAGAAATGTATTTATTCGGGTCATTAACTTTTGTATTTATTTTGAAGTTGAAATATTTTATGGCACTTCCAATCTGCCTTTCTCTAGGTTATTCTATTTACATACACAGAAAAAAAAAGTTAATGTTATTCTATCTTTTCCAATCCTCATCATTTAAAGATGAATTATCAATCAGTTATGAATTCTCAACGAATTGATTGTTCAGCTCTTTTGCTTATAAATATTCATAAAATATATAGTTTGAAATAAAATTTAAATCCTAAAATAATCATTTTCACGAAACAAGTGGCAAGAAGAAGACTGAAACTAATTAAATCAATTATTATTTTACTTTATTATATATGAATTCAATATAGGAGAAATATGTTTATTCAGGTCATTAACCTTTGTATTTATTTTGAAGTTGAAATATTTTATGGCACTTACAATCTGCCTTTCTCTAGGTTATTCTATTTACATACACAGAAGAAGAAAAAAGTTCGATGTTCTCCAACAGTTCGTGAGAATTTAAAGAACACAATGGAATGTTGGTTAACTTACACAATTGTTACCGTTGTAGACGCCATAGGAAATCAGAAAAAAAAGTAGGAAGGAAGGAAAAAAAACGGAACAAGAAACCTTTCATTTGATTTGAGTGATCAAAAGTTAGAGAAACTCGGTAAAAATCTGTCAAAAAATGTATACTATGAGTATTCCCTCTCTTTCAACATATACAATGAACGACGCACCGTCGAACTTTTGAGGATAGTTCAAGGCTGGGAGCTGTAGTCAAATCGAAAATTCGACAATTCTCATAAATTTGACGCCGCAACAAAGCTGCTTTGTAATGTCATGTTTAAAGTTGCGCAACTTTCAAGACGTCCATTGACTTAGGTCATGTGCATGAACTAAACTCGGACAAATCTGAAATTCTTACTCATTTTTCTTTCTTCTTTGCTTAAAAAAATACTCAAACTCTAAAAAAGCAAAGATTTTGGTTGTTAAGACGCTTTCTCTCCCAACATGTCACTTCTATGCTTTTGAAAATTGTCTGAACAAATGCTAAATTACGCGAAATGGGGACAGAAAAACGTTAGCAGGTGTAAGGAGACTAAAAAAAGAATACTTTGTTTTCATGAAAATTTATGAGTTGGCTGTGAGCGGAAACAAGAACTGAGGATTACCTTTTCAAAAGAACTTTCCAATATGCCTTGGTCAACACTCTTTTGCAAATAAATGAGCAGGCGTGATTTGGAAACGTTGGATGATTCATAGTGTTTGCTTACCTCCAATATTTCTCATTTCAAATATTTTTAGCCCCAGTGAATTTTTTTCTTTGTCGAAATCTTCCTTACTTCTTTGAAAGCCACGCATACAGATGGTCTTGTCATTTCTGTTCTTTGAATTCATGAGAACTTCGTTATTCCACAGAATTTTATGTACTTTTGAAATATTATTTGTGCTTTTGATTTGATAGGAAAAAGTTTCTCCGTTTCTTCTTATTTTGAAACCTTTAAAATGATAAAATAAAAGAAAGGTTAACAGAATTTAAAAATAAGAAAGAATAAAAAAAGTCACGAAAGAAAATATTGTATTAAAAACATATTATGTAAAACTTACATAAAAGTAATTTTATAAATTTATATATTTATGCTTCAAGTTCCATTTAATAACTGTCAAAGATTCAAAGGAAAACGTTAATCGCTGAAAGCTTAGGATTTATAGATTTTTATGAAAACATTCATGACTGTTATTTCAATTCACAAAGATTATTATGATTCTTATGAAAATTTTCATAAGTGTTATTACACCTCACGTATCGTTATGTCAATAGAGTGTCAGCAAAATTAGAAAAACAAAGCATGGAATATATATATATTGCACTATATTCATGACACTAAGCATACATAAAAAACATGTATAATTAATATTAGACTTCCAATATATTTTCTATCTTTCTTTTAATAATCATTAAAGATCCTACAAAAAATTAATGGAAATATTAAGGTGGATTAATATGATTTTAAATAAAACAATGAAAATTATTATTCTACTTCACAATTATTTATGTAAAAATCGGAAATAATTAAAGGATTATAGAAATCACTTTTTATTTCAAAAGTAATTAATATTTTCTATTTAAATAAACCTTTCTAAAATTCTTCTTCATTTGATTAATGCTTATCTCATAACAATTGTACAAGATTGTAATTGCGATTTCTCTATTGTGCATTTTTTTTTCGAAAAATAAATAAAGATTAATCTGATAGAAATGCATTGTTTAAACCTAATGTAATAATTTAAATAGATAATTTTTTAATCATTTGGCCTCCACGGGAATATCTGAATCTATATGCGAGTATAACTTCTTAAGTTTCTGGAACATAATTGTAGCAGAATTATATATTTTTTAGACATACATAATTATTGAAAATTGAATAAAAATAATAAGTTTGATAATAAGTAATAAGCATCTGAATGTACAGAAAAATGTGACTGAAAAATTCAGTGAAATATATCGACAAGATGACCAATTTGAAAAATCAAATCTCAGTCTTTTTAAATTTTTGTGCTGTATGGCATCTGAATCCCAAGAAATGGAAGGAAGTAATTGAGCAGCAAGTGTTCGGATGTTTCAGTGGAATTATCAGAGAAGTCCTTAACAGGTAGTTGTCTTCTGGGTCTTCGATCCCTGATCCCTGAAAAAAAAAAGCCAAAAAATGCACAATGAAGCATTGAATTAAAAAAAAATGAAAATCAATAAAATCTTAGTTTTGTGAAGTATTTAAAGTAGATAAAAACTGTTTTCATAAAATTAAACTTTAAGATAATTCTAATGGCAATTTTTTTAGCAAAAGTGATTATCAAAACTTTTTTTAAGATACAATTTTTTTTAATGATTTTCCTAATGTTTTTTATGTATGTATATTGAGTAGAATACTTAGAAACAAAACAAAGAATAATGTCCATCGTGAATGGAACAATGCTAATTTTTTAAGTCATAAATAATAATTTCCATATATATATATATATATATATATATATATATATATTCACAATGCAGGGAGTCCGCCATTTTCAACTGTTCACATAAAATTCTGAACCAAAAGTCACATTTTTCTGTTATTTACTCAGATTAGTATTGAAAGATGATTAATAAGTAAAGATACTAAATTAAAAGACTGTTTTCAATTGTTTATAATTCTGTTATGAAATATTATTCAGTCATCTAATAAAATACATACTATTTTATGTCTAAGTGTCATTTTAAAACATATTATTCTCGTTTCTTCTAACATGCTATTAAATGTGTCTTTATATTATTATTTAAAAGTACATTCTGCAGATTGTACGTTCTTTAAAATCAATTGCGTTCTGATATCCGTTATTTAGTTTTGTTTTAAAGTTAAAACTATATTAAACCTTGGTGTTGAGAAGTATTTTATGTTTGCGAACATTTTATAAATGTTTAACTACATATTTATATCCAATATTATAATAATATCAATTATTTATTTTAGTTTGAACTATACATTTATTTGGAAAAAATATATGCATCCATCTTAAGTAAATATTCCAAGTAAATAAAAGTATGTATATTTTTTCCTTTCAAGACTTTGTGAATAAAATTTTGACTTTGTATCTTATCAATTTAAAATTATAAAAAGATGCCGTACAATAGTAATAAAGAGTAATAAAGAGTTAAAAGTAATAAAGAGTTGCTTTAACTTCGAAATTTTTTAAAAAAACAAAGCTTTTTTTATTTTGTAAAAAAAAAAGGGAATGAATTAATTTTTCTTTTTCTTACTATGGTTATTGGTTTTTGTTTATTATGGTTATTTCAGTAACTTTTTGTAAAATAGTTTAAAGCTGGTGAAAATAAATTTATTAAAATACTTGTATGAAGAAATAATATATATATTTTCTCCTTCGTAATGTTAAATTCTTTCTTTTTTACTTTTCAAAATGCCATTTCTTCTGTATTTTTGTCACCTTTTTTTAATTATCAATTAATTTTATGTTATACAAATAGTTTATGCTCTTGAAGTTTTATTTCAAAAGATATAGAACAATAAAAATTGAGTATTATTGAATTTTGTTAATTGATAAACAAATTTAAATATATATATTTAAAAGAAAAAAAAAAGCCTAATAGTTTTTAATATGCAAAAATTCAGCAAACAATTTCTTTAAAAATTTTTGAACTGCATAAAATTATCGTAATTTATAAATGTTTCTTTAATTTTTCATTTTCATCAAATAAAATTATAGTTTAATTTACTAAAAAAATAATACAGTCAATTATTACTTAAAACTATAAATTTTATAATGAAAATTTCTGAAAATGTATTTGAAAGAGCACATTTCCCAACGAGAATGTGCCATAATATTTCGTTTTAAAAGCATACAAGATTTCTCCCTCTCTCTCACCTTATTAAATTTAGTTTCACATCTCACTTCCATTGATTATATTTTACTCTATTGAATAAGAAAATACTTTCAAATAAAAGAACGAGAAGTGATGAGTTTGTAGATATTTAAGCACATAATGTACTAATATTTATTATCATGACATATAGTATACACTAATATATATATATATATATATAAACATTTAGAAAGTGATAAGTATGCTAAGAAAGTTTTTTATATCTGAATTTACGATAGTTAGAGCAATTTTATTGGATCTTTACGCTATAATGATTTACTGTTGTGAATATTGTGTTCGATCTAAGTTATTACATGTTTCTATCTACAAATCCTTTTAATAGATACATTTATAATATTAAAGCAATTTATTTGGATAAAATGTAACAATTACTTAGCAATCGCTTTCAAATCAAATGCAACCATTTTAGATTTAAAAACTTATTTCTATGATAAAGAATTTTCAACTTATAGGAGTTTTTTGCATATGTCACCAACAATGTGTGAAAGACCTGCATTCTATAGCTTGTCTAAGCACTATTAGACAAGCAAATTATTTGAATATGCTTTATGCTTTTCTAAAGCATTATATATATATATATATATATATATATATATATATATAAACGAAAATAGTAAATCCTTTTCAATAAAGTGCAAATGGATGACCATCCTCGCAAAATAATAACAGCAAACGCTAGCTATCCAGAAGGCTAAAGGTCTTGTTAGGAAAGAAATAACTTATATAATGATTGAGATTATCGACGCAGAGAAAAAGAGTTCAGATTTATGAGGCGATTCCTTAATAGCTTTTCCCAGTGTTACTTATGCACGAATATGATTACTTATTGCCCTTGTTGTTGCTCGGTGTAACACGACTACTGTTGTGTGACCCTTTCGCGCTGTCCGATGCACTTGACTCGAATTTCTTTTAGTTGAGCGATGAATCACTTGTGTTGTTGGATGTTTGCCAAGGCTATTTTCGATCCTCTTACGCCGTGTAGTGTCTGTTCTAAGAATGTTTACGAAAGAAAAAGGAAAAGAAAAAAGAAAAAAAAAGAAGAGAAACCGCTTTAGAAAAGAAACGAAAATGAAATGATAATGTCAGAGAGAAATTGAAAGAGTGCGAAAATCTGGTTGGCAACCGTCGCTCTTCGGAAGCTCAAAACGAACCAGTAAGTTGCTTTTCATTTTATTTGTTTGGAAGCGAAGAACAATGGGGATGTGAAGCATTTATGGAAGCGATGTTTTCTCTTGTGTTTTACTATCTGAGGAGACTGCTTTTTTGTTTCATAGATTAGATAAAACATAAACTGACACAGTGGAACTTAGCTAATTCGAACTTTTTCCATTCTAAATAGTTTGAAAATCATTCAACTTGCCTATCGAATTTTTTCTGGTCCTTTCAATTTTCTAATAATATAATGGCGAAATATCATATATAGCTTGAAGTTATTTTGGTTTATTCGAAATGCTAAATTTTATACATTTCCATTAAAAATCGTCAGACTTTATCCGTATATTAACATGATTCCGTTACTCAATTATTTTCACAGTGCTGATTTACAATGTTTCCTATAAAAAGAATAATAAAATACTTCTCATTAAAAAAAACTTTGAATGTAGTAGATACGAAATGTTTCTTATAATTTTATCGGATACGATTTAAATTTTCAAAAAACATATACATCACTTATTAAAATTGTTTAGTTATTGTTAAGAACTACGAAACTTTTTGATTATAAATATTATTTCTTTAATTATTGATTTCATGTAATTAGGCGCTATTATTCAAACAGCGGAAATGAAAAATCAATCTTCATTTTTAATTCAAAACTTGCTCTATGAATTTTTAGACTTAGTTATCTTAATCCTAATTTTTGGATGAGTAGAAAGACGAAGATGTGGATGATTTAAATTTATTGATGAATTAATGTAGTTTGTTAGCTTTTAGTTAGCTGTTATTCTATGTTTTAAAAAAATCAGAAATTACTTCACGAGTCATGCATTTTTAATTTCTGGACACTTTTTCTTTATTAATTAAATGCACTGGGAAAGGTTTGTTCGGAAACAAATATAACCATTTAAATCAAATGTTTTACAATATCTTTCTTTTTGAGTATAAATTTTAAGAGAGACTACAATTATTTCAGGAAGATGGAATTTTGATTTTATTTTATAGTCAATAAATGATAAATTATGTATGTCTTGATTTAGTGTTTATTTTCGTGATTTATATTTCTAAATAGTTTGCTTCTTCAATATTATTTTAGAGTTCTATTCTTCAGACATTGTGAATTTTTAAAAAAATGGTGTTTACAACTAATTTTAACATATATTACGTATTTTAATTTAGTTTCATTTATTTTTAATATTTTTTACTATTTTAATTTATTGTTTCATTAAATAAATGGAATGTGAATTGATTAAAGGAAATTTAATTGATTTATTACTTACTCTGAATTTTATTTAGCACTTTCATTATTATATAAGCAGAATGGAAGAAAAATTTAAATATTACAAAAGAGGCTGCTTTCTTCTTAAATTTACTTTTATAAAAGCTTTTTGATAATGCTTCACAATCAAAATATTTTATACTCTAATTTTCAAAAAAATAAATTAATATGCTTATTTTAATGCACCAGTAAATATATTCTAATGGAGAAATCAACGTAAGTATTAAAGATATTTTAAAGAAAAAATTTCTTTCTTGTGGTTGTTATTAAACCTTAACATTTCTTTTTGTAGTTTTACTCTTATGCCCTATTTTTTAGAGTACGGTATTCAAGAATTGAAGCATTCCAATTTCCAAAGAAACACTATTCATTTCTCTAAAAGTTTTTTACTGTTTTGTTTCTTTTTGATAAAAAGTGATAAAATTATTTTTAGTACTTATCATTGGTTTTCATGCAATCATAGACACTTTTAATCATACAATTTTAATAATTTTACTGCAGTAGCAAGCTTTAAAAATTTTCAATTGTTCTTTTTTACTATAAGTTTACATTATTTTCTACCTATTTGAATAATTTTAATGCATTATTCACAAACTATTAATGACTAAGTCCAACACAGCCACAGTTTTCATATTAGATAAATCTGGTGGATAATTAATATTTGGTGGTATATTTAAACAATTTATCGGTAATCAAATATGACGCCTATGGCGATATGCGAATTATAAATTAAAGAATAAGTATACAGATATGTATACATATTTTTAAATCTTATTAGCTTAATTAGTTTTTATTAACCTTATTTATTCAAATTTAATGTCAATTGACAAAGTGAATTTTTAATTTGCTCATTGAGCCGTGAATAAATTTTTGTTCAACACTACACAGAATTTCATTAAATATTAAATGGCAGAAGCATAGCAAAAACAATTGTATTAATCAAATTTCAATTATTATTTTGCTTAATTTTGCTTATGGAATTAATTGCTTAAATTAATTCCATATTAAATATTTTTGATGAATTCATCACGTATTATTGATGACAGAGACTAATCTTAGATGTTTTCTCATTGATGAATTATAAATACTTCTGTTAATTTAGTTGGAGTCACATGGCACAATAATAAACCTTATTAAGTAAAGAGAATTTTCGACAATTTAAATAGAATTTAAATTTTATTAAGTGATTAAGTAGTCTTACTACTATTAATAATAACATTTTATTCCAAAAACCATGCTTTTTACTTTTTAATATATTCCAGCGTACAAATAGTGATGAAATACAGCCAACCTCACACCAGCGATATTCACAGTATATAGAGTTTAATTTGTTTAACGAAGCCCAAATTACAGAAGCAGAGCCACTGAATTTTTCATAAAGAGGAACTGATTTTCAGGATTCGAAGTTTTCAAAAATATTCACAATGAGGAATTGTGTCAGATCTAAGCATTCAGAGGTTAAACTTGAAAAGCGTAATATCACGAAGAAAAATATCTTTACAAATATATATATATATATAATTTTAAAAAAATGCTCATTTCTCGAAAAATATCATTTTTTAAATATTAGAAAAGTACATCTTCAGTTATTTGAGCTCCTATCAACTAATTAACTTAACTGATATTTAAAAAACTGAATTGCATTTTTTAAAAAAAATTTTCTTTAATGAAAGTCAATAACTTGATTAAAAAAAAAGGAATCGAAAACCGATTTTCATGATTTGAAGGCTTGAAAAATATTCACATTGTTGTTCTGCTTAAGCAATGGGGTTAGGCTTGAAAAGTTCTATTACGAAAAGATTATCTGTTATATTTCAAGAAATATTTAGAGAGAAAGAAACATTTTATGAACTGTTTCATTCTGCAATTTTAATTTGATCATATTTCATGGAAAAAAATGGTGTTGAAAATGTAACTATTTCGCACTGTTATGAGGAATTAAATATTCTTTTGAGAATTCATTTAAAATATTCAATAGAAAAATGCAAAAAAAAGCATAAATTGGCATTATTCGCGCATCTTCTGAATAAATACAACTTAGCTGTAATATTTTAAAAATGCATAAAAGAATTTGACTTTTTTTAAAAAAATGACATTGATGACTAATTTAATGAATCTGATTACTATGAATTTGTCACATTCTCATATGCATTGTTATTTTCTGATACAATTTTATTATTTCAATTAAAAAGTTTTGGAAACGTTTACTGAAGGAGAAAAAAAAGTCACGATTTATTGACTGCTTTACTTTACTTTGCTACTCTTCGATTATCAAAGATTATTTTGGTCGTTTTCAGTTCTGATAATGGTTGATTAATTTGTGTTCGTAATCGCTCTGATATTTCAACGTAGGAGCAGCATTTTCATGCATAAAATATGAGATTCTTTTGTTGTCTGAAAGTCAACAAGCTCATTCTTTGGAGAAAAATAAAACTATTTTAATTTAAGGACTGAAATTTCGCGCCTTACTTCTCTGATAAATTTTTATTGAGTAAATAATTATATATTTGCTTCCATTCAACAATTACTAAAAAATTTTTTAAAAATTACCAATATTCTGAAATTATTAACATACACTCAATATGTTGTATCGCAAATGAAAATTTGTAGTTTTATTACCGTATTCTTCTTAAAAAAGCCACTCGAGCTTTTAGATTTCTATTAGTTTAAAGCAGACATGTTACTTTATATTTTAGTTTTAAATAAGTGAAAATTTAAGAGTTCTAATATCTCAATTTCGGATATGAAGCAGAAATCAATTGATAAACAAATGTGAAAAAAAAAAGATAAGAATATTTGAAGTTTTTTTACAATGTTAGATGGATACTACCAGTCAAAAATTAACGCTTTTCCCATTCACTCATTGGTGAATTTTTTTATCGGGGTCACAACTTATTAACAAATCAAGTGTCGGCACGATTAAAGGAGACTTAAATGCGAACCTTTTCAACTGTTTCTTGCTTGATTTCGTTTCCGCGTTCTTCAAGCTGAAATGGCGCCATGATTGAGATGATAAGGTCATTCAAATGCTTCAAAATATTCTGTTATGTTCTCATGTCACAATTAAAAGAAAGAATTGGTCTGGAATGGTCACAAATAAGTTTGGAGTTCTTTCTTGTTATCTGGTCAAAAGCTTTGCCAATTGTATTGCAAAAAGCCATTCCTTGTTTGAATTGTTTTTTGTTTGAAGTAAAATAATCCCATGGATGATTGCTAGATAACAATATCATCCCATTTATTTATAATTTTTATTTTTATCTGCGACAAAAAACAATTTTTTTTCCAAACAAATTGTTTTTTTAATGTAGCTAGCATTGCTCCCTATTGAGAGAAAAAAAACTGACACAATATGTTTCAAAAAAAATTAGTCAAAATAAAGTAATAATGGAAAAAATATCTATGTATAACCATCTCATTATCTAATATGATTGCTAAATTTATAGAAAAATCCAGTTCGTTATTTATTTGTGCTACATAAAACAACATTTGCACGAATATATTAAAATAATTATATATCTTTCTTAAACAGTTTTCATCAAAAATATCAATATTTTTTAGCTAACATTCTTACTAAACACCCTTTACTATGAATTTTTTTTTAAATATATTTTCATTCTCCGAAAAAAATTTCTATGACACTGTCGTAATTTCTAATTTTTTAAAATTCTTTTATTGGAAGTATATTTCTGAATTTTGTTACATCCAAGTAGGATTTTGTGACTAGGCAGCTGAACTAAGAGGGATTGCAATCAGGTCAATTAAAAAAAATGCTAGTGGTCTGATAGCAAAATCAATAAATTTGAAAAAAATCGAGCTTTATCGAATATTTATACTTTTTCAAGTATAATTAATTAGGTTCATATCTATCTTATTACATTTTTAATGCATTGATTACAAACATCTGGCGTCTGTCTATATAATATTAGATATAAGTTTGTGTTTCACTCAATCAAAAATCAAAATAGGTCAATAAATAATAATTCTGAATAAATAAATAATTAGCTCCTCAAAATTAATAAATGAGAAATTAACCGAAAACTAAAATGAGTGCAACTTAGAAATGTGAAACTAAATTTAATTTATTAAAACGCTCGCTGTTACTTCTCACGCCCATGAATCGGACTTTTATCTAATTAATTGACCCACCCCCCTTCTTTCCTATCTTATAACTGTACTAGAGAAGCTCATTTAATTAAGAAAAATAGATGTGAATCACGGACGATTCACGCCACAGACGATGTGTCAAATGAAGGATCTCATAATGTCTACTCCTTAAGACTGAAAAATCCCTAAATCTCTCATCGGTTATATTTCTTTCTTTTTTTTTTTTTTTTGCTTCATTTCATGTAAATATTTTTAATTTATCATTGAAATAAATCTCTCCTTTTTTGAATAAGTTTACATTTTGGAATAAAATTAATGGAAAGTTGACAGACTTCAAACGAACTATTTTTAATTTAAAAAACCTTGCATTATTCTCTTTATATTTAATGCAGTTTACGAATGAGATAATCTGTCGTTCTAAATGCCTTTACTATTTTTATGTTCGAATAAACATTTCTCCAAACGGGTATGAATTAATGAGTATTCTGTATTATTATATTGCACTAGGGTGTTAGGATTATCTATATATGTAATATTAATGTACGGAAAATATATATCTTCCTAATTTCGAAGCGTTGTCAAGTTTAGAAATTCTGTTTACATGAAAGCAAGTGAAAAATTAAATGTTATTACTCATTCAAATTATATATTAAAGATAGATTATTATAGTAGAAAATCTAGGCAAGATAGAAAAAAAAATATTACTGTAATATTGAATGTGTATAGAATTATTTATGGATTATACTTTTTGTATCTCGAACATTTCTTGTATTGTATAATCTGCTTTGATAAATTCATTGATGCGCTTCGTTTATTATGAGTTATAAGAGATGTCTGAAATCTGATCAACCTGATAAGAAAAACATGAAAAACAATAAAAGCATTTAGAAAAACAGATTATCTCATTCGAAATTTGCATAATCATCGAGCCTGATAAGATAAACCTGAGTTGTATTTTTTTCAGATAAACCGAGTCGTATCATTTTGCATCTAATGATAATTTTGAAATACATGACACAACAATAGAATATTAAAACGTGACTATTTGTTTTTGTAATTATTCTTATATTTTTTAAAGCATTAAATTTCTTTTGCAGTTTTAAAAAAGACACGAGAGATAATTAGTATGTTTTGCGCTTTTGAATTTTAAGCAGATATCTTTTTGAGGATTTTTTCTTTTCATAGAACTAACCTATATTTGAAAATAAATCTGGTCGAACAATAACTCATTTATTTCAAATTTGTCCAAAAAATAATTATATTTTTTTTGGATTACATAAGTGTAATAAGTATTGCATTTAGTATTATTTAAAAACTTTAATTAGTGTATCATGTATAGTGGGATCCTTAATCACGATTTCACGTTTTTATTTAAACTAATACTTTTATTCCTTTTGCTAACATCAAGTCACTAGTCTTAAAATAATATGTCCTCTAAACGTTAACAATACCAAATTTCTAAGCCTTTAAGGATATGCTTACAATTAAATAAAAGCTGTAAATGTCATAAAAAATTATATATCGTGTTGTTTAGGCAGTCAGTAACCGCACTAGTGAAAAAAAGTTGTAAAAGAGAACATTTCATGCAGTCGATTGTCTGTAATAGTCATATTTAGAAATTTACTATCGATATACTAATATTTTAAATATAAAGCCTTCACAATTTTTTAAATAAAAAAATTTCGATTTGAGCTTTGTATTCCCTTATTTTAGATAATCAATATCTTGACGAGACATAATATCATGATCATACTTGATGAATTGATTTGTGAATGTTCCTTGATTTGCCGATTTGAGGGCTGAACTCGAAGCTCTTGGCGTCCTAACCAACAATGTTGGAAGAAAATTCAGAACATTTGCAGTTACTTTAAAAAATGTTTATTTCAGAATTAAAAATAAATAAATAAATAGATAACCTTCAAATTACGCAATGAAATTAAAGATTTTGAAGATATAGGAAGGAAGATTAAAAAGAAGGGGGAAGATATAGTGTTTCTCGAAGTGGCCATTGAAATGCACTAATGCATACCTTTGCATACGATGGTATGCAAAGTTGCATAAGTCGGTCTATTTTAACCGCAAAAATACGGAATATATATATTTTTGAAATTAAGTTTTGCTAATATTTTTTATTGTTGTTTGAGGTCTAAAATATTTCACTGAATTTAACTATGGAACTTGCGGAGTGCATATAAAATACGGACATCCTAATTTTTTTCTTTAGTACATTTATAAACTTTAAAAAATGTAAAATATATTACGTTGATTCTCGAATGAAACTATATAACTTTCTATTTTAAAATATTAGCCATTGAACTCCAATTAGAGTAAATACCTTATATACACAAAAAAAGAATTTTCTGTAATAATTTCTTGACGAAACATAACTTTCATATTTCTAACTCGAAGCAATCTTGTGCAACTAATCATAAATATTTTCAAAAACCGACAAAAAGTAAATTGTAAAAATCATATAAATCCGAGTTCCTATCTCAAACGCTTTTTATTTCACTATTTCAAACTGTGAAGATTCAGAAATTAAATATTTATTCATTCAAAGTTTATAATCTAAACCAGTGAGATAAAATGTTTTCTTTAATAAACCTTATCTTTGGTCTAGTGTAATTAACGGATTAATTAACAAATTTTAGTTTTATTAAAGAATAAGTAGATGATTGCTAAAGAAATTCGACGATGAAAAATGTTATTTTTTCAATAAATAAGTAGGCGATAACTGTGAAAGCATCGTTTCATCATAACTGGGCAAAATATTTTATTTATTTATTGTAAAATTTATAATTTTTAATTAATCAAATTTATAAATAACATAATCAGAAAAAGATAAAAATCAGTCATAGAATTCCATGTAACCATTCAGAATTTATGTACCATTGTGAAGAGGTTTTATGAAACTTATGAGAGAAAGCATATATTTTTATCTTTTGATTTTCATGCGACATTGTAGCTACAAATTGGTGACTGAAAATTTGCCGAAATTAACCTTGAGAATCATGAGATCTTACTGTTCTAAAGTAAAATGAATATGTTAACCTATGAGTAGATTTAACGGTAATTAATTTTAAGAACTTAAAATTTAATACATATACTATACTACTACGTATACTTTAAATTTATCACATATACAAGTGTAACATATATTTAAAAAGTATTAAATAAAATAAAAGGTGTACTAGAAAAATATTGGAAATAAATTGATTTTATTATCAAATATAATTCGTCTCATTTTATTTCAAAGCGAAAATGGAATTATTTCAAAATATCATTTTTAAATTGGTATTACATATTCTCGTAATTTTTTTAAAAGTAATATCGCTAGAAATTACGTTTTTTGTTTATAATTGATACTCTTAGTAAACATGAAATATAAATTAAACCTGTACATCAATAAATGAAAATATGAACAAATGTAATCTTATCATTTATGTAATCTATTATTATTTGTTATGTGGAATTTTACTTCGCAGTCTAACAATGAGTCTTAAACCGCCGTTATGATATTAAAAAAAAGTGAGCTCATTCCTTATGTGATCTTAAAACTCGTTCCAAAGAATTGCATCACCAAAATGTTATCTTAAATATTCATCGATGCGCTCTTCTGTGGTAGAGAATTTCAAATCATATCTTAGTGAACTAAATTTCCTTCACAGAGTTTCCATTTAGCGATAGAATTTCTTTTAAGAAAGACGCCTTCCAAAAATACTTCTCATTGGATTACTTTATGACGCTTCCCTACTATGACATAATTTTCTTGTAATACCATCTTGACAAACAAATCCTTATATGTAATTCAATGTCTTCTCCTTTTATATCAGAAAGCTATAATGAGCACATTTGTATTCCAGATCCAAAGAAGAAGAAAGCCGTCAGGTCTGGAACACCTCTTGCTCCTGACAGTCACATTTTAAAAGAAGAAGAATGAATGCCTTAAATCAGGCCACAAATGTTGCCATTAATAACACCTGCCAACTGGACTGAAGAACGTCCACCTAGCCATTGGAGTACCTCATCCACGGCCATTAATTCCAGGGAAGACATTGCCAAAAAGCGACTTTTATGATCTGCTTAGCATTTACAGACTGCCTTCTCACCAGCTAGGGGCGGGCTACATTCCAGGGGTTCTAAATTAGAAATACAGTGGGGGAATCTTCGAGGTACCTTTTTAAGTACCCTGCTGATTGGGCCTGGCTATCTTAACCTTTGACCAATGAAGGAAAACTGAGAAGGTGCAATCTTTCCTTTTGTATCAGTGTGGAATGCTTTTCTGAAGTGGATATGCAACACCCGTACGTGAACGTGAACCCATGTGTCGCCGGAGTTCCCGTCTGGGCAGACAGTTTCAAGAAGTTCTATGACATGTTATGGTTGGAGAGCTACTATGCTTCTCAATATGTGCAAGGTGCAAGTAAGTACATTTCTGAATCGTTTATAATAAGTATGGTAATAATAATAACAAGTAAATTAATCATTCATAAAATGTAAGTTATTTCTAATAGGCATGATAATGTACGAAATGTTTCTGCTTTTTGGATGGTAACTTTTTCCTCAAATGGAATTCGTTTGAACAGAATCTATATAGTATTTACTTCTTAAAAGTGGAATATGATACGGTATCGAAAAGCTCCCCGAGTAGTTTCTATATGAAAAATATTTTATATGTCTTTTCAAAGAATTATAATTCCTCTTAAATATTTCTTTATGCAATTCAGCATTCACTTATTTGTTTTAATGATAAAAATAAAATGCTTCAAGCTCTAAAATAATTGGCAATAATATATTTTCCTTTCGAAGTCATTGATAACGATCTTTACTGCTGTTCCTTGTAAGAATTGCTATTAAATTTAATAGCTTCCTTTTTTAAAAACAGGAAAATAGTTTGAAAAAATAAATACTCTTTCTAATTTTGAAATGTAATGAAATCAAATATCATGCATAGTTCAACGGAACTGCTTGTTAAATTTCATATCAAATAAAAGAGACTGCTGATTTCTTTAAATTGTGTAGTTATAGCCAGGAAAAAGTTAACACTTGATGAAATATATTTAATAAATGTGATGGTTTAATCATAAAAAGGACTATACTCATTTATTTCAATACTCTTTTAAATTGAAAAGAATTACTTTTACAGCAATTTTAAAACTGTATAAAATTTTTGAGAAATTTTAAATTTGAAAGACGAATGAAAGAAAGAATTTAATAGTTTTGGTCGTGGTCAGTCGATATGAAGATATATTTTTGTTGCATTTGAAATATTTATTAATTATATTGCGAATTTTTATCTATGAAGTTATTTTTCTAAGTTAAGTTGTGTTAATGATATATATCCTTTCATTTAAATTACCGCTTCGCTTATATTTATCCAGTAATATTTTTTACTAAAAACGCTGAATACATTGAAGAAGAAATAATATGCTTTTAAACTAGAAGTTATTGCCCAAATGTATTTTAATCAATGAAATTCAAATAAACGGAGAAAACTTATTGGTATTCTTAGAATAGATATCTGCTATTTAATAATTAAATTTAATAAAATAAAAATGTGATATTTAAAGCATACATTTTTTATATTTTAATTCAAAATGGAAAAATTACTTTTTTTCGCTTTGAACTTAATACGATATGTTAATATTTATTAAAAAATATCGTTAACTTGCTAGAATTGTTAATAATATTACCTTGTTCAATTAATAATCTTCAATTTTTTTCAGATATCCTTTAATTTTCAACCTTTGGATAAATCTGCTTTCTATAGGGAGTTCTGAAAAATATTTTAAAATATAAAATATGCTAATGAAATAAATGAGAGAAGATTTAGAAACTAGTAAATAAATAAAACAGAAAATATTTATTCTGAAGGAATTCTTAAGAGTTCAACCAAAAGCATGGATTTTTTTTAAAATCTATTTATATGGAAATAAATTAAGAAATGGTTTTATATTACCTGATATGCTTAATCAAAATGTGTATTTTTCGAAAACAATTGCTTAAATTTTGATACCTTCTTCAACATATATTGATAAGCTAACAAACTATTGATAAATAATATTGAAAGAAAGCGGCGAGTGACCTCATCCAATTATTTTCAAACCATAAATAATAATTAATATAAAACTGACTTTTACAATATACATTTAACAAATTTCTGATTTTAATTGAATTTTACTAAATATATTCCTCTTATTTACATCTGCTTGGTAATGCTAAATTTCTGAGAACAAATTATATGTAGAGGTAACATATAAACTGGAAAAATTTTACTATAATAATTAGTTAAACTAAATTTACTTTTTGCTTTAGAAAATTTTTGGGTGTGTTCAATCGTTTTTAATACATTGGATATTACCATGATGAAGTATTATTATAATCGTTGTATAAACCTAAAATATTTTGCGGTTTTTTTATTTCTTTTTTGTTGTTATTCATAATCACAGATCGCTTTATCTAAAATTGTTTAAAAGTAAGAAAAAGTAATTCTAGAAAAAAAGTTTGCTAGAAAAAGCTTTTAGAGTAATTCTAGAAAGCTAAAATTTTCTCTAATTTTTTTTAAAAAAATTTATACTCAGTCACATTTTTATATATTTTAAGCTATTAGCTGTGTGTAGGAGCTATAAGTATCAATTCTACAAAGCTAAAGAAAATTCCTTATTCACAGCACTTATTTATCAATCTAAAACTATTAGGTGGTTGAAATGTAAAACTTAGTTGGAAAAATCCTTGCTTGCATAATATTCACACACAGTTTCAAATTTTAAACGAATCGAAAGTTGATTTTTAATTAATCCTTTTAGTTTTTCAATTTCATTCCAAATGTAATACTTTAGTGAAATTGTAAATTAAACTGTACAAACCTATTAATCAAAAGCGACCAATTTCACACTTATTTGATTTCGACTTTCTATTGATAATTTCAGCATGTTTTAAAATAATCTGAAAAGAAAAATAAAATCTAACAAATAAAATAATTTAAAAAATCAAATTTGAATATTGTGTACTCTTAACAACTGAAAATTCTATTTATAATAAATACCAAAGTAAGATATTTTTGATTTAAAAAAGCTATCGTATAATCTGAAATTCCATTTATAACTTACATATAATTAATTCAAAATTAACCTCTTAAAATGAATTTAGATATTAAAAAAAATCATTTTATTTTTTAACTGGAAAAATAAAAAACTTCGTTTAAAATAATGCTTTTAAATTTTAAAAACATAAGTAATTAAAATGAAAGTTAAATTTAGTATTAGGAAACAAAATTTGATTACAGTGATGAAGTCTTTCATTGAGAATAGTTTAAAATGTAATGTAACTTGGGCAGGAAACAAAAAATATTACTTATTATTGGCTTCAAAAACTGATCTTCTTAAATCAATTTATCCATTTTCTAGTAAATAGCGCGTTTCATTATATTTTTAAACAGGGAAAACATCGAATTCCTTTAAAAATACATGTTTTTTATATAAATGACTGAATATTTAAAAAAATAGAGGTATAAAATAATTCAGTTCTGTGCAGACTCAGAATAATCCGACAGATATTATTTTAATATCTTATAGATATTTCTTTGAAATTCATTAAAAAATACGCAAGACATGTTTATTGTACATATATTAAAAAACGCACTAGATTATACAGAAAATTCTATGATATATAAAAATTATCACAAAATAATTCAGCTTACTAATGTTCATATAAATCCTGATGTCATCTTATCTCCCTGTAATGACTGATTTTTCCTGTTAATGTTTCCCACTGGCTCGTCTGAAAACTTAGACTCTAAAGGCAACCGGGCTGAATTCATGCAGTGTCAAATTGCTAGGATTCTACTTAATAAGAAACCTAATATTGTCTATAGATATTCATATTACCTAAATTTTTCAATTGGTGTAGATTGCAATGCTGAATACAAAATTTATGTCATCAAAAAGTTAAAATTATTAGTCTAAAATTTTAAGTTCCTTATATTTTGATTCAGTAAATATCCTAATAAAAGATCAGCTGAAATACAAAATACATTGTTCCATGTTAATAAAAATTGAATGCTGCCTTCCTATTTTTTAAGCTTTGGTTTTATTATTTTTTAAAGGACTTCCATGAAAAATGAGTCTCAGTGATCAAAAATGATCCTCGGATGAATATCTACATCTAAGTCTGAAGAAACAACGATAAACTTAAATGATAAACTTTCACCCATGGTAAACTTCTTTTCCCTTGAGTCGTTTCCCCTTAGATATCTCTAAAGAGATCGCGACCCATAGATTAAGTGCTGTTAATCTATATGACTAATGAAAATTTTTAAAGAAAAATTATATTACTTCGCTTGATACCAAAATTGTGAATATGTTGAAGAATGAATTGAAATCTTTTCCTACATAAAGACGTGAATAGCCTTTCATTTTGCATCATACAATACAAAATTAATTGAAGTTTGTGACATTCTAAATCAGTGAGGCCTAATTCTTTCTTTCGGCTGAGAATTCGTTTGGAGAGTATGAAAAAATTTGATGTTCCTGTTTGCATCTGAAAATTTTTGCAGCGACCTCACAGCTTGAAAATAAACAAGAAAAGGAAGAATATCTGATAATTAAGTTTAAATTCAATTGTAAAATGTTATAAAATTTTAATGCATGGAGAATAAAATTTATAAAACTTTTTGAATGAAGATTTTTTACTCTAAATCGTAAGATTGTTTTTGCTAACAAATGTTCAAGGGAAATGACATTATGTCTAATATTTTTCTTATCTGAATTTAAGAAAAATCGCTGCTATAAGCAATTTAAATTGGTAAATTACGATATTATTTTCGACTTGAAATTTTGAACTGTAAATTACAACTGATCATATCAAATTTAAGTTTGAGAAGAAAATACGTACGAAATTTTAGTGTAGTTAATACTAAATTTTTTAACTGGAAGATTAACAGAAAAAAATTACTAAACATTTCTCACAAATTGACATATTACGAAGTTAAGCTTGATTACTCATATTTGCTACGTAAGTATTGAAAATAAATTGTTTACAATTTTTCAACTTATTTATAAATATGTTATTTCGTATTCAAAGTATTCACTTTTTAAAAAATCAATCAATTTGTAATAATTTTTTTCAAGTTCTTATATATATCCCAATTATGATGTAAATATTCATTAAATAAATAAGAAAACCATTTTATTTAAGAAATTCTGATTTCCAAAATCCATTTATTTGAGCTAAGCAGCTAAGAAATATTGATTCTTAATAAGTACCAATTTCCAGCCCATTATTCGAGGGAGAAATACGTAATTGAAATAACGAATGGCATTTTTGAATTCACTAGCATTAAAAGAAAAAGATTTAAATTGCATAATAAATAAAATAGTCTGCAAAAAATAAATAATTGCTTACAATGTTAATTTTTTTCTCTTATAATTATTAAACAATGCAGTTGACGCAATGTAAGATCTTGTGTTCAACTTCGTAATATTTCGAGAAACATCGAAATATTACGAACATTTTAAATCTAATACTTTTAACCGATTTACAAAAAAAAAAAAAAAAAAAAAAAAAAAGCAATTTTAGAGACTAGGCCGCATGCAAAATTTGATTTATTAGTTAGTTTGCTGAATTTTTGAGCTAGGGCATTCACATACACATGAATAAGTTTATAGGTAAATTAATTCGCCTACCAATAGTCATAAAACAGCGAATTTAGCTCTAAATTTAACACAAATTAACAATTCGGGCCATGTAACAGATAGCCGAATTTTATCCATCTAGATGCTAGAATTTTGAATTATTTACTTTTACATGCGTGCGAATAGATATACAGACAAATTATATCTAATTCGTAATATAGATTAACTGTATATAAAATTTGAAAGAAGTCCTAAAGTTAGATTTGATAACTACTCGAATTTCTTTATTTCACAGAGAAAAATAAAAAAAATAGTATGAGGGGGGGGGGGAAATCGAACTCTTCGAACAGTTCAAAAAAGCGAAAATTTATCAAAATTTAGGAGTTTTATTACTTCTTTTTAATTTCAAAACTTTTTTCATTGTTAATAAGCAAAAAAGAATTGTGGGTTTTGAAAATATTTAAATAATACTTTAATTGTGCTTTTTAAATGCCGCTTATTATTTTTTGGTTATATAACTAATATTTAGCTGTTTTAAATTGAAGTGCAATGTTGTATAAAATAGTGTTTAGTATTACATAATGGTTGTAAATATTTG
Organism: Argiope trifasciata; assembly: GCA_026543055.1. Classification (NCBI taxonomy): domain Eukaryota; kingdom Metazoa; phylum Arthropoda; class Arachnida; order Araneae; family Araneidae; genus Argiope; species Argiope trifasciata. The sequence goes on along the minus strand of JAPMOQ010055483.1, from coordinate 3,084,175 downwards.
TTATAAAAGGAACTTTATGATTATACTAACACTATCCGACAATCCTATTCAAATATTATTCACATAAAGAAATGTTTTGAAATTATGTACAATTTTCGTTTGATCAGTTTAGCAACTGAAATATTACTGTTTCGGAAAATTTTCACAACTACTAAATAACAATTAATAATCAGAAATTAATGATAAGAACTAAGGAATTTAAAATTAAAGATTAATTGAAGAATTCGTTAGAATGTGCAAATAAGAATGAATTAAGCAGAAAAATATCATTTAAAGGACATTCATAAAATTCAAAAATTTTATTACAGATAACGATTTGAAACTCTTGTCAAATGCTTGAACTTTCGAAAGAGAAATTGAGTTTAAGAAGATAAAAGTCTTATACATTGTAAAATTGTACCTTTTATTGAAACTGAACTCATAATGATAAAACATTAGCTTATTCCTCTTTCATTACGATAAATCTTTATAATTTAACCATTTCAGACTATGCCCGATTTTTGGGTTCTTATGTATCTGCGAATTATTTCATGCGTTATGTTTGATTAAAAAAATTTGCCCAAAAGGCATGGCATATCGTTAGACAGAAACTACAAAATTTAATATTTAGCCTCCCCCTCCCCATCTTTTTCATTTATGTTAGTAGATGGTCAGTGATAAGGAAATGCTATTCAAAATTTAAATATTTTAATTAAAAATTAAATAAATATTTTGTTTTTCCAAATAATATCGAAACATATTTGAGCCACTGTAAACTTTATAATATTAGTTCTTTAATTCACTTCTTTAAATAAATGTTTTTAAGTACTTATATTTTACTACTTTTCATTATATTCAGTTAATGACTTTATATTCAACGACATTATATTATATAAAGCGACTGCAATTATATTAAATGCCATTTTAATAGTCATATTTAAGTTAATTTTAAGAATTTCGAAAATAAAATAAAAAGATCAAAATAATTCTTCATGTATTATTACATTACGATGTTTCAGACATAAATTTCTATTCTCCTGTTTGCTTTGATGCAAGATCTTTTTTTATTCTACTAATAATATTTATTCCAATGATTTCGCTATTCGAATGAAAAATGGGATAATTTATTTCTTAAATAGCAATTTTTACTTGAAAACCAAATAGTAACAGCATTATAGTACTATTATCATTTCTTTTTTGTGGAAATTTCTGTACCTGCACCATTTATATCTTTCTTTTTGCGACTTTTAAACTATTTTATTTAAATACAATGATGACTAAGATGATTTAGTAAAAATAACATTAACAATAAAATTATATCGCTGATTATGTAGCATGAATTTTTATAAAAGAAATTTTTTACCCTAAAATAAACATAAAATGCAAAGCATAAAATCAGTTTTGCTTTGATTTTTATAAAAAATTACCCTCAGATTAAGATTTTTTTCTGATGCTTAGTACTTATTCCTCAGCATTAGACCATGTTTATCAAATTAAAGAATTAATTTTTCAATTCGATGACTAAATCTGTAAAGAATATAAATACACTATCTATAAAATGAATAAATTTATTTAGAATCTATATCGAACTATCTTGGTACTGGATTGAATAACTATATTTGTAAAATCATGTTACCTCTAACTATTATATAGCTATTTATAAATGAAATTCTCTTTTTCAAAAATTTAATTCTGAAGTGCAATTTATATATATATATATATATAATATATAAAATTATTAGGGAGTAAATTTCATTTCTACATATTATGCATTTTTTATGCATCTTATGCAAATAACTGCGCCTCAACGAAATCGAATTGGAAACAAAGTCGCAATATTTGAATTCGTCGTCAACCCATGACAAAGAGAAGTAACGCCCCAGCAAATGAGTATCAGGATGCAAGGGGCGTGGGCGGTATCCGAAAACGCCTTCCGTCACGTCCCTCTAGGGGCTGTATTTTATGTAGAAATATTCTTTATCGGTAGAGATTAGTAAAGAAATTTCTGAGCCTTCGGAATGAAAATGACATAAAATGAAGGCGAATTGATTGATTTGATAGAAAAATCATATAGAAAATCAAACCATTGCTTATTTCACCATAAGGCAGGTGCGAGACATATGGTAAGATGAAAACAGATTACAATTCAGTAGAAAAAAATAGCGATTCATTGATTCAGTGATAAAGCATGTACTAAAAAGGATACTTTTATTGCTGAAAAACTAAACCTTGCCATGTAATGTAAAACCCACTGTCAAATCAAAAAAAAAAAAAATGTTCAGGATTGTCATTGAAACTAAGATTACTGATTGAATTAAAAGTATTGCTAAAAAATTGTATTTGGTTAAAAATGGCAAAACCGATGTTAAAAATATAAATATATATTACCATTAATTTGAATAATATGATCAAAATAAACTTTGCTAAGAAGGTTTATTTTATAGCTAAAAAACTAAACTTTGCCATATAAGTAACACAAACGGTAAAAACAAATGATCAGAATTGTCAAATTAAAAGATGAAAACAAAGATTAGTAATAGAATTAAAAGTATCTCTCAAGAAAGAAGCTTTTTATGCCAAAGGCTAGATTTGGCTAAAAGTTGCAAGGCGTGTAATTCAATTAAAAACTTTACTAAAGAATATGTGTTTTATAGCTAAAAAGCTAGATTTTGCCATATGAAGTCAATTATATGGTAAAACCGAAACGATGAGAATTGCCAAATAAAATAATTAGAACGAAAATCATTGATCGAAATAAAAAAAAAATTGCTAAGAAATAAGTTTTATTGCTAAAAAGTTATATTTCGTCATATAACCTAAAACATAGATAAAATCAAGAAGACCAGAAATGTCAAATAAAATGATTAAAACAAAAATCAACGATCGTATTAAGGATAGATGCCTTTTATTGCTAAAAAGTTATGTTTTACTAAATGTTGCTAGGCGTACGGTAGGAAAGAAATACAATATATTTCAATGCGAAGATTAAAACAAATCATTGATTAAATGAAAAGTATTTACTGAATTTGCTTAAGAAAGATGTATTTCATGCTGAAAAAGTTAGTTAATTTCGCTAAATATTGCAAGGCATATCGCAATAAAAAGAAGTACAGTTCGTTTGATAGCAATGATTAAAATAAATCAGTGTTTTAATGAAAAGTATTCCCGAAATGGAAGGAATGATCCGATAATGGAAGGAAAGGAAAAAGGTAAATAGTTCAATCAAAAAATAAGAGTATAAATATAAACAAGAGCTAATTATAAAAGCGACAAAATAATGAAAAGTAATTTTGTCAAACGGTCACGGATGACAATATTTTTGAACCTTAAAAATAAAAATATTTTACAATGTCATCAACTATTTGTTCTTGAAGAAATCAAAAGCTTCCGACAAGAATTTTACATTTCTCCTATCATGCATGTCCAAATATTTTTATTCGTGCGGATCAGAGGAGCTTTTCATGATGACTTTTGCTGTTCTAATGTGATACTTAAAATATTTTATCAGCCTCATGTCACCATCGCATCATGCAATCATCTTGTTCCTATCCGCAATTAATCCGTCAACTTTAGAGCTTATGAAATAGAGAACCAAAATGAATGACATTTTCATAGTCGGTCATACACTTTGTATAGACATCTCCATAAAAATATAAAAAAGAGTAAGAAAGTAAAGGGAATAAAGAGAAAATTAGACATTTCAAAACAAGGTCAAGCAATTCGAAAACTTTTCATAATAAAAAAATAAAAAAAACTACAGGCCACATTTTGATATTTTTGTCCAACTATACATCTTGCTGAATGTTTGAACAATCTTTTCATCAAGCATGTCGCATGACAATTTACAGATAGTTGCCGACATATAAAAACGTAACATGTTATCATGTAAAATAGTATCACAATCTGAATTATAAAGTTTTATCACTACCAAAATGCTAATAATTAATCATTATATGTTGAATATTATCAGTTATGGTTCAAAACTATGCGGTAACAATATATGGCACAACCTTAAGTTTATAAGACTTTTGTCTTTTCAAGCTCAGTTTTTCTTTAAACCGTTCAATCATTTGCTATGGAATTTTCAAATCATTATCTGTAATAAAATTGCAGAATATCATAAATGCTCTTTAAATGATATTTCAAAATTGGTGAGATAATCGGTACATAATGTGTGTGTTTTTTTACATATAAAATTAAAACCTAATTGTACTATGAGCATTTATACTAACCATAATAATACTTTCCGACTACAAACCAGTACTAGAAAGTTCAAAAAGTACGTATAATTTTCTTTACTAATGAAAGAAAATTAAAAGCTGTGAAGCGAATATACAGTTAAATTGCTCACTTTATATAATATTTATTTATTTTATACATGTAATGTGATGAATAAAAAGATTAATTCCTCGATAATTAAAAGAATACAAGCAAAAAAAATTAATAAAAATTACTTTATTGTACATTAATGTAAAAAATTTAATCGATTTTTTTCTTTTTAAATATTTAACTAGTTAATAATGGACAATGAATAGTTTGAGCTGAAAAAAAACTAAAGAAGAAAGTATTATTAAATAAGAATGATGAATCAGGAAAAAATGTACTAACAGATTTAACTATCGGAAATGTAATGGAAGGAAAAAGTTCGGAAATTCCGGATAGCATTTAATTCAAACTATTTTCTGTAACATTTTCTTGCTTCTTACTTTTTTAAAAAAAAGAAAAGGGTATTTACTGAGATAATAGCTGTGAGATAAAACTCTCAAGTTAAAGCATTTGGCTGATAATTATTAATTAAAATATTAATAATGTGACAAAGTTTGGAGCCAAGAAATTAATTATCCAGGTAAAAAATGATTAGAAAATTAATTATCAAAATTTAACTCCTTTTGAATTTTGTGATTAATTTCACTTTCCCAATAATGCATCGTATTTTAGAAAATCTTACAGATTCTCTTTTTAGAAAACGTATTTAATTATTATAAATCTAGTATACTTTTTATTACTATATTTTGTAATCAAAATTATAGGGGAAATTAAATATAAATTATTGTTAACAAAGTCGAAGTTTTATTCAGTATTTATTTAATTTTGACAAAAAAATTATTATCCTGGAAAATACAGCTTTATGACATTGTTGTTATATAATTCTTGTAATTATATAGTTAATTATATGTTAACCTTGGATTTGTTATACTTTGTTTTAGCTCTGAGTAAGTGTAACAAATTTGAGCGGAAAAAAATGAGATCGATAAGTAAACAATTTTTTTTTTCTTAACCACAGTGTAGAACAAATTTTGTTTGCCGAAATACAATTTTACTTTCAAATCAATTTTTACTGTATAAAAAGAGCGAAACCTCGAAAAGTCATCAAGATTCTCAACTATCAATAATAGGAAGAAAAAAAATCTTTAGTTTCAAATTATTTATTTTAAGCATAAAAGTAGTACAAAAATACCTTTGTTATTTTTTTACTGTGAGAAAGGAATGTGCCACAGTGAAAGATTGTAGCGCCACCTAGGAGCTTTATCAGAAATATTTTCTTAAAGTACTATTCATAGATTTCTAGACTTGTCGGAAGATGGCGCTTCATCACTTTGCTTCAACTTTGAATTTAATAGCCGCATACAGGACCGCTTGTATTTAATATTTTAAAGGAAGAAAAAAAGTATTAATTTTTTTGTGAGTGTTTGTGTGAGAAAAAAACGTGGGAAAAGGTGAAAAATACAAACATTTTATAGTTTTGAATTTGGAAACAATTATAAAGTTTTTAGAAAGTTGAAATTAGTGAAGAAATATTTTCGTCACTGCACTGCTCTATGATTTATTGCAAGAATAATATAATAATTAATATCAATTATTATAAATTACAAGGAACGAAAAATTAATTCAATAAATAAGGAAGTAATAAAATACTTTTATAAATATTAGTAGAAAAATAAAATAAATTTCCGATTATATTTATTTACAGCTTTTAGCAATGCATAATTGCATTATGTTTCACCATTAATTTTTTTAACATATTTTGATACATATAGTAAGTGATATTATTTTCGATGATCATTTAACGCTTAAATATTTTACCTTTAATTCAATATATATATATATATATATATATATATATATATATA